>JAXQQM020073057.1:0-94498 GCA_034641835.2 Pinus albicaulis | reverse complement strand
AAAGCATGCATCTGACTCAGAAGCCCTCATCTCGGCCACTAGCGACTGCTTGGCCCGACACTCACTTGTGTTGTGAGTGGAGCTCTTATGGAACTCACACCACTTTTCCGTGTCCTTCTTTGGCTTTACGGTGTTGTTCTTGTCTTGTGGCTTTGATGGGTTGTCTTTAGCCGCCATGCTCTGTCCTTTGTTTTGCGGTTTGGAAGCACCTTTTCCTTGCTTTTGATTCGCGGATCCAAAGTCTCGCTTCTTCTGTTTGAATTTCTGCTCAATCTTGGCAGCATACCGGTATGCCGTACCAAGCGAGGAGATGTCGAGGAACTCCATTTCCTCCTGAATGTATCTGTGCAGACAACTGCGATACTTTAGCACCAAATGTTTCTCTGAATCTTTGATACCCAACTTTGTGCGCGGGGTATGGAACAGATTCGTCAGCTCGTGCACATCTTGATCCCTTTGTTGTCGCAGCGTGGTCCATTGTATGTACTTGTCCTCATAGCTCCCCACGGGATAGTGCTGTTCCTTGACGGCGTCTCGGAAAGAATTCCAAGTTGGTACAGCCGAGAACAGAGAGGGTTCTGTCTGGTCCTTGTTCTCACAGTAGGTTTCCCACCAGTCCTTAACATGGGGGGTAGCTTTGAGGAGTGCAAAAATAATCTTCTCTCGGTCTGAAAAGTCATGAACCGAGAAATATCCTTCTAACAGATTCAACCATCTATCTACGGCATTTGCGTCTATTTGACCCTCAAATATGGGAATGTCAAAATTTACTTGTACCTTAAAAGGAGTCGCGCCTCCAGAGTGGCTGCTGGATGCAGATGCGCCGCCAGTGGGTAGCCGTTGAAGGATCTGAGCAAAGTTATCCATCATCACATTCCTTTGTCTTTCGAGGGCCTCCTCGAGCAATATTTTGATAGGATCTCCTGCTCCCTCATCTTTCTTTTCGTCCCCCATGGGCGTCCGTCGAGGTTTGCGAGGCTGATCTTGCAAAGGTTCCACCAGATCAAGCCCTAGCTCCTTATACCCCGGCCTCGTTGGGGACATGCAAAGAAGGATCGAGAAAAAGCAGACCGCTCTGATACCACTGATCCGGATTTATGCAGGAACGCAACAGAATAAACATATAACCATAAATACAGAGATGCGGCGGAAATAACACTTCATTTCATTAATATCAAAGAACTGAAATTTGCTTACAGACAGAATGGAAATAAAACTAGCTAGGGCGCTGGTAGCTATCTCTGAGAAGAGATGTGGTGGCTACAGGCCTCTGAAATGAGTTACAATGAGGCTTGAGGGCCTATTTATTATTTAGAAACAATGGGAAATCCTAAACGGCCAAAACCCTAACCCTAGGAGATGAAGCGCCAAAACTATGGGCCCCGTTTGGGTAAATTGGTGTTTCAACTTCCCAGGGGCGTAACTTTGGCATACGATCTCCGTTTGACGTGTACCATACCTCGTTAGAAAGATCTATCCGAGGAATACAAATTTGGAATGAGCAACATCGGTCCATGGACCCATGTTGCTCTCCGTTTTCCCAAAAAACGTCGTTTAGGGCCTCAAAACGGCTCCGGAAGTTTAGGACCCGAAAAATTGCTAAAAATAGTAAACTGTGCCGAAACTGAAAAACTGAAATAGACAATGGTGGAGCCCCAAGTGGAATAGGCGGGTGACCACCAATATCCACCTGGATCAGGGCAAGAGTAGGTGTTCCATAGAAAATTTCTGAGGCAGGCTGCTGATTTGATATTCGGTCGACCCCTTCTTCTGTCCAAGGAGATGATTGTTTTGTATTTCTTTGTGTAGAAGAGCAGCAGCTCTCAGTTTCTTGTACTAGCTGATTTGGAGGCAGTATGTCTTCTTGAACCTCCTCTTCTACATCAGATTTTTCCTCTTCTATGTGGTCTCTCATTTCCTCGAGGCAGTGCTCCCTATTTTCCATTGTTATTAGATCGTGATACTCTCTGATCAGCATAATACAAGATGTAGGTAAGAAATCAGGTGGTTTCTGATCACTTTCTTCCTCATCTTCCATAGGTTTTAAAGCATCATACATGTCTTGCTCATTGTCTACGTCTTGGGTTTGTTCTTGTGATTGCAAGAGTTTGATCTCAGCCTCATATCTTTCAATCATCACTCTTAGAAGGATTTTCTTAAGCACGGGCGTGCAACTTGGGATGAGAAGAGTGATCCGTGGAAGGTCCTCCACTTCCATTTTTGCCAAGCCACGTGACATTTCATCTCTGCACTCTGCTATAAAACTCGGATGCATTTTTGCAAACTGCTTAGAGTCTTCCACCAGTGGAGACGGGATTTTCTATTGAGATTTCTTTGAGAAGAAGAGGGCGGATAATCTTCAACGGAATATTCAGGGTTTTCAGCACGAATTGACTTCCTCTCCTTCCAAACTCTTTTATGAATGATCTTCTCTGGGTCAGGCACGTACGGTGTTTACGACTGAGATGTATCTGACCTCAAATGTGGCTTACGAGGAGCCAGGACTACCAATAAAACTTATCAAATAAAGACTGTTAGCCCCCCTATAAATTTTTTGACAAGCAAATAGGGGGCTAAATTGTTTTTGAGTCTTCAAGGAATGCATTTCCTCTAAAAACATAGTCTCCTTGAAGCCTCTTTGTGCCTTTTATCCTTTGATCAAATCCCCTCTGCTGATCTTCCTTTTAAAGCCTCTCTGTCATGTGAAGAAATGCCCAAAGGCCTCCTTTCCCCTTTATTTTTTCCTCATTTAACCTCTTTTTCTTCCCCTTTTTCTCCCCTTCTATTTCCCCACTTACCCCTCGAATCCCCCCAAGATCCCCTTTAAATTCTTCCCCTGCCCTTTGTTTTCCCTCTTCTCCCCTCTATTCCTCTATCGTTCCCCTTTAAACCCCTTAAAACCCATCAAAATGGGCCCAAAACCCCTTTTCGACCTTATTATAGGGCTTAGCCCCTTTTCTGCCAGCCCCTTTCAAACCACTTCCCCACATGACCCTTCCCCAAGACCAAGCGCTTAAGCCTTGGGGGCCAATCGCAATCGGAGCAACCGGCGGGTGTATTTCCTTTGTTACAGCAAAGAAACCCGATGCGATTGGTTTTTAACAAAGTCTCGCGATGCGTTTTGGTCCGTTGATCAGTCATAAAGATCGACGGTTGAGCACTAATCGCAGCCACCACACCCTCCGATCAATCGCAACTGTGACTTCCGATCCCCCGATCGCTCTGTCCCTCCGATTACATCTGAACCGTTGATCTACCCTGATGATCCAACGGCTATCGCTCTCCCCTGTCGATCGCAATCGGAAGTTTGTGAGTGTCTCATTTTTGTGCCCTTCCGATTGCATCTCTTCCGATTGCATCTCCTCCGATTGCATATCCGCCGTCCGTCTCCTTCTAGATCTGACGGCTCAGGTCTAATCGCCCTCCGCCGCTGCTGGGTCCCACTCTTGCATTCACCTCCGTCGGGTTTCATGTGTTTTGCGTATATTTGCCTGTTCCACCTGTTGTTTCACCGCTCAATCTCCACCGTCGATCTTCATCCCCGGACCATGATCCCACGGTTTGCGCTGCATACTATCACCGAACCCTATCCCTCATCAGGTCTCATCGTTTCATTGCATTCTGTTACCATTATAGTAAAAGCCACCATTTCTCCGCCACTTTGCATTTGTTCATTGTTTCTCCGTTGTTCCACCACCGTTCTTCCGCCTCCGCAGCATTTCTCCACCACCACTGCTTGTGGTTTTAAACGATTTATCTCACTGTGCAGATAACACAGAGAGGCCAATTCAGCGGCCAAACGAGACAACAAAAAAGGATTTGAAGGGGATTTGCGCTTGTAATTAAAGATTAACAATGTGAACCCGCAGGTCAAAGGATTCAAGCACAGTTCGAAGACCA
This sequence comes from Pinus albicaulis, assembly GCA_034641835.2. Classification (NCBI taxonomy): domain Eukaryota; kingdom Viridiplantae; phylum Streptophyta; class Pinopsida; order Pinales; family Pinaceae; genus Pinus; species Pinus albicaulis. Next base: position 90,598 of record JAXQQM020073057.1, on the reverse strand, counting down.
AGAACACACTGTAAAAGTCTTATCTGTGTTAAATGTCAGCAGAGTATGTTCTCTCCAGACGTACACCATTCCTACAGCGTTCTCCATGCCTCTCGAGCCCAGGGAAATTAAATGCGTAGACAGGAGCTTCATTAAAGACTGTCTGAGCAACAGTAATGGAGGTACGGAGAAATCGCAGACTTCCATCCATGTCATTTATTTCAGAGTGGTAGCGCAGAGCTCCAGACAGCCAGAAGGAATCTAAAAGAAATATCCGAGGTCAATCGGCCTGACAGAGGCTTCCCTAGCCGGCATACAGAGTACATACAGAGCTGCATTCTTCCATTAAGCAGCATGGGCATGGACACTCCGTCGTTTCTGTCTTAATGAGATTCATTTATTGTATATCCTACCTCTGTTTCTTCCCCTTCTCCTATAAAAATCCTTGAGAACGAATTGTAAAGGTTGTTGTTGCCTTGCTGGGCATCTGCTGTTAGAGGGATTCATTTGACTGTTAGAACGGTCTTGGGAAGGAGTAGCAGAGTAGTTGTATGTAATAGGCTGGGAGGAGAAAAGTCTGGACTGTAACAGCCATTGAGCCATATTGTACATGACTGGTTTTGCATCAATTAATCAAAGCACATTTCACAGGATCCTGGTCTATTACTATTGGTGATGTTCTTCTTAACTCTGTTTATTTCATTTACATGTTGTTTCATGTTCTTCTGGTAGGCATCAGAATAATGGTATAGGATTCACCCTTGTTAGGTGCCCTATGCTGTCTGCTCTCCCTACTTTTATGTTTTCTTCTTTGTGTGTATCTAAGAGTAAATTCGTGGGGTTTAACCAGTGCAGCGGATGTTATTGCCTGCTGGCTGATGTATGAACTTGGGGGTTTGCCTCTTAGATGTTTCTTTGTAATCTTATCTCTGTTTTTTCCTTGGAGTTGCTAAAGCAGACCTGGAGTTAAATGACCTCTGGTCTGATCTATAAGCTGCCCCTTTGTCTCTTTGAGAGCAGCCTTTGAGTATGTCCAAGCAGGTCTGGAGTTAAATGACCTCTGACCTGATCTATAGACAGAAAATTGGTTGCTTTCCTTCTTTCACTTCCTTCTTTAATGTTCCATCCCACCATCTAATCTAAAGATCCTTTAGTATTAGATGACTTGCCCTTTGGAAGCCTTGGCTAGTGGATGTAAGTAATTTTCCTATCATGACTCCATAGCCCAATGGATGGCACGGTCTTGGCCCTTTCTCTCTGCTGAAACAGCCTGTTGTTTTGTTCCTTTCTTTCCATTGCTTTCCTAGTCCGTGATCTCCTAACTCACCCATCAACCCTTCAACCAAACCATTTAAAACCCCCTTTTCTGTGCTTCATAACTAGCCTAACATATCATTCTAAGCTTCAAAGATAAATCAGTCTTTGTTTATTGGAGAGATACCTCTCCGGGTCCAGGAGGGCTAGATCCTAGGGCCCCAAAGTGGTTCTGATGTTGTCTCATCTTTTGGTCTTGCCAATCTGGCCAAAACATGGGAACCCCAACATAATGGCGACTCCACTGGGGAGAATCTGAGAGTCAAGAACCGCTGATAGTTGGTCTATTTCCCAGTCTCGTCACCAACATAATGGCGACTCCGCTGGGGAACGGACCACTTTGCCTTTAGATTGGCTTCTCATTGCTGATGGTGGACAGCAGCCTGCCCCAAACAGTCAAATTCATCCACCTGGCGACTCCACACTCCATAATCCTAGAAGACTCCACTGGAGGAAGAACCTGAAAGATGGCCAGACCTCATAGAAGGGTAGAACATACGGGTTGGATTTGGTTTAAAGAATTCATTGTTTTTGTCTACCGCTATGTTCTGTCCTACTTAAAGCCTAATCAGGTGTACAAAGATGAAGCCCATGATAACTATGGGAAAGATCTCAAGCCTCAGTCTTCAGACCATGAGCAGACCTATACTCCTGTGAAAAACTTGGTGGAACGAGAAGCTCATGTTGTATCTCCCACTCTTCAAGAAGCTTCAAGCAGCCATGAGCCTATTGTTACATCACCCACACCTACAAATGTCATAGAAAGATATAAGCCTCTAGTTTTACCTCTCTTCTTCCAACCCCTGCCTACAGAATTAATAAACCAGCTGCCTCATTTTGATGGGGAAAATAAAGGGTCCTCTGCTGAAGAACATGTTCAAAATCTGGAGGATTTACTTGAGTTGTATGAAATAGAAGAAGATGATGTGTGCATTAGGATGTTTGCTTTGTCGTTACAAGGAAATGTTAAGAGTTGGCTCAAAGGCCTTCCAGAAGCAAGCATTTTCTGCTTCCATCAGTTTTCTCAAGTTTTCCTTGATTGCTGGGCGGCCTCGAAGAATGCTCTCCTCATCCTAAAAGAATATCAAAATTTGAGAAGGAAGCCAGGAGAGACAGTGCAAGAGTTTTCAGCCAGGTTCAATAAGGTATATGATGCAATGCCTTCTGATATAAAACCACCTTTGGGATGGGCTTTACTGCATTATACAAGTTCTTTTGACCCCGAGGTGGAATTCCATATAAGGAAAAAGGAGCCTTCGAGCCTGGAGGAAATGCAGGATATAGAAATCACTGTCGAATACAACATACAGTGCAGGGAGGAAAGATTAAGAGCAGCAAGGAAGGACCGAACAGAGCAAACAGCGCAGATCTCATTAGAGGACAAGCTGGAGAGACTGATAGAGGCTGCCAGTTCCTTGCTGAAATCAAAAGAGCAAGAAGATGAGGCTGAAACCAGAGAGGTTGATTGGGAAAGACCTGCTCCTTGTCCTCAAGGAAGACAAACCAGATCTCTGCAAGACAGAAGTTACATGCATGGCATGTATGATGAACCAGAGCTTGAGTCAGAAAATGAACTTGCAGAGTATTTTGAAGAAATAATTGTTGAGAGTCCTGAAGACTTGATGGGTGACGATGCTTGTAATTATGATTTCTCCGATGCTGATTTGTCTGATGATAATTTTTTCCAAAGGGGAACTGAGCTCGCAGGGACATCTTTAGAAGATTCATGGGAGGAAGATCACGACCATCAGCTTCAGGAAGATGATGAGTTAATGCCGGCCATCTATGATACTGATGGATAAAGTGTTGAAAGCATGATAGCAGACGAAGATTCATTGAATCTTCTATCTGCTTTATATCTGAACATCAGTTACACTTGCCAAGCGGACAGAGGCCAGCAGCTCTTCAGCGCAGAGGAAAAGAAGGAAAGAGATGAGGGAAGTCTTGAGCGGAATGAATATCCAGAGCCTTCTCCCGAAGGGATTAAGGTAATCAAAGAAGCCTCCGCTCAAGAATATGTTGATTTTTTCACAGAGTTTAGCCCGTTGCAGCAGAACCGACCTGTGGTACTAGAGGAAAACTCTGTTGAATATAATAAGCCCTCTAGCTCGAGCTGCATTGAAGGTGAGCGAGGTCCTCTTTCCCACATACATCTTTGTATTGATACAAAGGAAGAGGAGGAGTGTGATTACAAAGGCCTCACTACAGACGCAGTGATTGAAGCTGCCCAGGATGCAGACAGCCTATCAGTCGTGGTAGGCTTTGAAGGAAAAAGTTTACATCATGAGTTTGTTGACCCTGTGGCAGACTACATGGAGGCCCTGATTGGCTCAGCTTCACAAGCATGAATCTTTTGCAAGAGCCAAACGCAGCAGAATTGGTCACCGCGGCTGGTGGCCTCAGTTTTGAAGAACCACATGCCGAGCACCTTGTGCTTATCTCTGACAGGAAGTCAGTGCTCATATCCTTTTTTGCTGTTATTAGACTGGCTGCATTGGCATTACTGCATCACCTAAACCATCAGATTTTTTCAGTTAGGGTAGGGTAGGTAGGAAAAGCTCAATAAAGCTCAGCCTATGAGCAAGTAGATTAGTTGTTTAAATTATTGTCTCAGAATGTAGAGAAGAAACCTGCTAGACAGTCTAATCCTAGCAGGTAGTAGTGTAGGTAGAGAAACATATGAGACCAACAGTCTAATCTGGTCTCATGGAGTAATAAGGGTAGAAGTAGATTAGGTTTATTTTTCCTCTTTGTAAAAGTTGATGATGTAAAAGGGTCTGCAAGTCCAAATGCACCCAGAAGAAAATTGTTAGGACCATAGTGTGGGTAGGTACTTGTTTGGAAGAAGTGTACTGTTGATATGTTGTCTTCACAGTTTATGGCAGCTGATCAAAGAAAGAAATGGATGGTTCAAGCAGCAGGCACCTGGCCTGCACCAAGAGATCATCTTCTGGTTTCTTGGCTCCTTCAAGAAGAAGCCATCCCCATGTGGAGCCACTGTTAGCCCCCCTATAAATTTTTTGACAAGCAAATAGGGGGCTAAATTGTTTTTGAGTCTTCAAGGAATGCATTTCCTCTGAAAACACAGTCTCCTTGAAGCCTATTTGTGCCTTTTATCCTTTGATCAAATCCCCTCTGCTGATCTTCCTTTTAAAGCCTCTCTGTCATTTGAAGAAATGCCCAAAGGCCTCCTTTCCCCTTTATTTTTTCCTCATTTAACCTCTTTTTCTTCCCCTTTTTCTCCCCTTCTATTTCTCCACTTACCCCTTGAATCCCCCCAAGATCCCCTTTAAATTCTTCCCCTGCCCTTTGTTTTCCCTATTCTCCCCTTTATTCCTCTATCGTTCCCCTTTAAACCCCTTAAAACCCATCAAAATGGGCCCAAAACCCCTTTTCGACCTTATTATAGGGCTTAGCCCCTTTTCTGCCAGCCCCTTTCAAACCACTTCCCCACATGACCCTTCCCCAAGACCAAGCGCTTAAGCCTTGGGGGCCAATCGCAATCGGAGCAACCGGCGGGTGCATTTCCTTTGTTACAGCAAAGAACCCCGATGCGATTGGTTTTTAACAAAGTCTCGCGACGCGTTTTGGTCCGTTGATCAGTCGTAAAGATCGACGGCTGAGCGCTAATCGCAGCCGCTGCACCCTCCGATCAATCGCAACTGTGACTTCCGATCCCCCGATCGCTCTGTCCCTTCGATTACATCTGAACCGTTGATCTACCCTGATGATCCAACGGCTATTGCTCTCCCCTGTCGATCGCAATCGAAAGTTTGTGAGTGTCTCATTTTTGTGCCCTTCCGATTGCATCTCTTCCGATTGCATCTCCTCTGATTGCATCTCTGTCGCCCGTCTCCTTCCGGATCTGACTGCTCAGGTCTAATCGCCCTCCGCCGCCACTGGGTCCCACTCTTGCATTCACCTCCGTCGGGTTTCATGTGTTTTGCGTATATTTTCCCGTTCCACCTATTGTTTCACCGCTCAATCTCCACCGTCGATCTTCATCCCCGGACCATGATCCCACGGTCTGTGCTGCATACTATCACCAAACCCTATCCCTCATCAGGTCTCACCGTTTCATTGCATTCTGTTACCATTATAGTAAAAGCCATCATTTCTCCGCCACTTTGCATTTGTTCATTGTTTCTCTGTTGTTCCACCACCGTTCTTCCGCCTCCGCAGCATTTCTCCACCACCACTGCCTATGGTTTTAAACGATTTATCTCACTGTGCAGATAACACAGAGAGGCCAATTCAGCGGCCAAACGAGACAGCAAAACAGGATTTGAAGGGGATTTGCGCTTGTAATTAAAGATTAACAATGTGAACCCGCAGGTCAAAGGATTCAAGCACAGTTCGAAGACCAAGAACACACTGTAAAATTCTTATCTGTGTTAAATGTCAGCAGAGTACGTTCTCTCCAGACGTACACCATTCCTACAGCATTCTCCATGCCTCTCGAGCCCAGGGAAATTAAATGCGTAGACAGGAGCTTCATTAAAGACTGTCTGAGCAACAGTAATGGAGGTACGGAGAAATCGCAGACTTCCATTAATGTCATTTATTTCAGAGTGGCAGCGCAGAGCTCCAGACAGCCAGAAGGACTCTAAAAGAAATATCTGAGGTCAATCGGCTTGACAGAGGCTTCCCTACCCGGCATACAAAGTACATACAGCGTTGCATTCTACCATTAAGCAGCATGGGCGTGGACACTCCGCCGTTTCTGTCTTAATGAGATTCATTTATTATATATCCTACCTCTGTTTCTTCCCCTTCTCCTATAAAAATCCCTGAGAACGAATTGTAAAGGTTGTTCTTGCCTTGTTGGGCATCTGTTGTTAGAGGGATTCATTTGACTATTAGAACGGTCTTGCGAAGGAGTAGCAGAGTAGTTGTATGTAATAGGCTGGGAGGAGAAAAGTCTGGACTGTAACAACCATTGAGCTACGTTGTACATGACTGGTTTTGCATCAATTAATCAAAGCACATTTCATAGGATCCTGGTCTATTACTATTGGTGATGTTCTTCTTTACTCTGTTTATTACATTTCCATATTGTTTCATTATTCTTCTGGTAGGCATCAGAATAATGGTATAGGATTCACCCTTGTTAGGTGCCCTATGCTGTCTGCTCTCCCTACTTTTATGTTTTCTGCTCTATGTGCTATCTAAGAGTTAATTCGTGGGTTTAACCAGCGCAGCGGATGTTATTGCCTGCTGGCTGATGTATGAACTTGGGGGTTTGCTTCTTAGATGTTTCTTTGCAATCTTATCTCTGTTATTCCCTTGGAGTTGCTAAAGCAGACCTAGAGTTAAATGACCTCTGGTATGATCTATAAGCAGCCCCGTTGTCTCTTTGAGAGTAGCCTTTGAGTATGTCCAAGCAGGTCTGGAGTTAAATGACCTCTGACCTGATCTATAGATAGAAAATTGGTTGCTTTCCTTCTTTCACTTCCTTCTTTAATGTTCCATCCCACCATCTAATCTAAAGATCCTTTAGTATTAGATGACTTGCCCTTTGGAAGCCTTGGCTAGTGGATGTAAGTAATTTTCCTATCATGACTCCATAGCCCAATGGATGGCACGGTCTTGGCCCTTTCTCTCTGCTGAAACAGCCTGCTGTTTTGTTCCTTTCTTTCCATTGCTTTCCTAGTTCGTGATCTCCTAACTCACCCAGCAACCCTTCAACCAAACCATTTAAAACCCCCTTTTCTGTGCTTCATAACTAGCCTAACATCTCATTCTGGGCTTCAAAGATGAATCAGTCTTTGTTTATTGGAGAGATCCCTCTCCGGGTCCAGGAGGGCTAGATCCTAGGGCCCCAAAGTGGTTCTGATGTTGTCTCATCTTTTGGTCTTTCCAATCTGGCCAAAACATGGGAACCCAAACATAATGGTGACTCCACTGGGGAAGAATCTGAGAGTCAAGAACCGCTGATAGTTGGTCTATTTCCCATTGTCGTCACCAACATAATGGCGACTCCACTGGGGAAAGAACTGCTTTATCTCTAGATTGGCTTTTCATTGCTGATGGTGGACAGCACCCTACTTCAAATTGTTAAATTCATCCACCTGGTGACTCCACACTACATAATCCTAGAAGACTCCACTGGAGGAAGAACCTGAAAGATGGCCAGACCTCATAGAAGGGTAAAACATACGGGTTGGATTTGGTTTAAAGAATTCATTGTTTTTTTCTACCACTATGTTCTGTCCTACTTTAAGCCTAATCAAGTGTACAAAGATGAAACCCATGATGAGTATGGGAAAGATCTCAAGCCTCAGTCTTCAGACCGTGAGCAGACCTATACTCTTGTGAAAAACCTGGTGGAACAAGAAGCTCATGTTGTATCTCCCACTCTTCAAGAAGCTTCAAGCAGCCATGAGCCTATTGTTACATCACCCACACCTACAAAGGTCATAGAAAGATATAAGCCTTTGGTTTTACCTCTCTTCTTCCAACCCCTGCCTACGGAATTAATAAACCAGCTGCCTCATTTTAATGGGGAAAATAAAGGGTCCTCTGCTGAAGAACATGTTCAAAATCTGAAGGATTTACTTGAGCTGTATGAAATAGAAGAAGATGATGTGTGCATTAGGATGTTTGCTTTGTCGTTACAAGGAAATGTTAAGAGTTGGCTCAAAGGCCTTCCAGAAGCAAGCATTTTCTGCTTCCATCAGTTTTCTCAAGTTTTCCTAGATAGATGGGCAGCCCCAATGAATGCTCTCCTCATCCTAAAAGAATATCAAAATTTGAGAAGGCAGCCGGGAGAGACAGTGCAAGAGTTTTCAGCCAGGTTCAATAAGGTATATGATGCAATGCCTTATGATATAAAACCACCTTTGGGATGGGCTTTATTGCACTATCCAAGTTCTTTTGACCCCGAGGTGGAATTCCATATAAGGCAAAAAGAGCCTTTGAGCCCGGAGGAAATGCAGGATATAGCAATCACTGTCGAATATAACATTCAGTGCAGGAAAGAAGGATTACAAGCAGTGAGGAGGAACCGAACAGAGAAAACAACACAGATATCTTTAGAGGACAAGCTGGAAAGACTGATAGAGACTGCCAGTTCCTTGCTGAAAGAGAAAGAGCAGGAATATGAGGCTGAAACCAGAGAGGGTGATTGGGAAATACCTGCTCCTCGTCCTCAAGAAAGACAAACCAGATCTCTGCAAGATAGAAGTTACATGCATGGAATGTATGATGAACCAGAGCTTGAGTCAGAAAATGAACTTGCAGAGTATTTTGAAGAAAGAATTGCTGAGAGTCCTGAAGACTTGATGGGTGACGATGCTTGTAATTATGATTTCTCCGATGTTGATCTGTCTGATGATAATTTTTTCCAAAGGGGAACTGAGCTCGCAGGGACATCTTCAGAAGATTCATGGGAGGAAGATCACGACCATCAGCTTCAGGAAGATGATGAGTTAATGCCGGCCATCTATGATACTGATGGATAAAGTGTTGAAAGCATGATAGCAGACGAAGATTCATTGAATCTTCTATCTGCTTTATATCTGAACATCAGTTACACTTGCCAAGCGGACAGAGGCCAGCAGCTCTTCAGCGCAGAGGACAAGGAGGAAAGAGATGAGGGAAGTCTTGAGCGGAACGAATATCTAGAGCCTTCTCCCGAAGGGATTAAGGTAATCAAAGAAGCCTCCGCTCAATAATATGTTGATTTTTTCACAGAGCTTAGCCCGTTGCAGCAGAACCGACCTGTGGTACTAGAGGACAGCTCTGTTGAATATAATGAGCCCTCTAGCTCGAGCTGCATTGAAGGTGAGCGAGGTCCTCTTTCCCACATACATATTTGTATTGATGCAAAGGAAGAGGAGGAGTGTGAATACAAAGGCCTCACTAAAGACGCAGTGATTGAAGCTTCCCAGGATGCAGACAGCCTATCAGTCATGGTAGGCTTTGAAGGAAAAAAGTTTACATCATGAGTTTGTTGACCCTGTGGCAGACTACATGGAGGCCCTGATTGGCTCAGCTTCACAAGCATCAATCTTTTGCAAGAGCCAAACGCAGCAGAATTGGTCACCGTGGGTGGTGGCCTCAGTTTTGAAGAACCACATGTCGAGCACCTTGTGGTTATCTCTGACAGGCAGTCAGTGCTCATATCCTTTTTTGCTGTTATTAGACTGGCTGCATTGGCATTACTGCATCACCTAAACCATCAGATTTTTTCAGTTAGGGTAGGGTAGGTAGGAAAAGCTCAATAAAGCTCAGACTATTAGCAAGTAGATTAGTTGTTTAAATTACTATCTCAGAATGTAGAGAAGAAACCTGCTAGACAGTCTAATCCTAGCAGGTAGTAGTGTAGGTAGAGAAACATATGAGACCAACAATATAATCTGGTCTCATGGAGTAATAAGGGTAGAAGTAGATTAGGTTTATTTTTCCTGTTTGTAAAAGTTGATGATTTAAAAGGGTCTGCAATTCCAAATGCACCCAGAAGAAAATTGTTAGGACCATAGTGTGGGTAGGTACTTGTTTGGAAGAAGTGTACTGCTGATATGTTGTCTTCACAGTTTATGGCAGCTGATCAAAGAAAGAAATGGATGGTTCAAGCAGCAGGCACGTGGCCTGCACCAAGAGATCATCTTCTGGTTTCTTGGCTCCTTCAAGAAGAAGCCATCCCCATGTGGAGCCACTGTTAGCCCCCCTATAAATTTTTTGACAAGAAAATAGGGGGTTAAATTGTTTTTGAGTCTTCAAGGAATGCATTTCCTCTGAAAACATAGTCTCCTTGAAGCCTCTTTGTGCCTTTTATCCTTTGATCAAATCCCCTCTACTGATCTTCCTTTTAAAGCCTCTCTGTCATGTGAAGAAATTCCCAAAGGCCTCCTTTCCCCTTTATTTTTTCCTCATTTAACCTCTTTTTCTTCCCCTTTCTCTCCCCTTCTATTTCCCCACTTACCCCTCGAATCCCTCCAAGATCCCCTTTAAATTATTCCCCTGCCCTTTGTTTTCCCTCTTCTCCCCTTTATTCCTCTATCGTTCCCCTTTAAACCCCTTAAAACCCATCAAAATGGGCCCAAAACCCCTTTTCAACCTTATTATAGGGCTTAGCCCCTTTTCTGCCAGCCCCTTTCAAACCACTTCCCCACATGACCCTTCCCCAAGACCAAGCGCTTAAGCCTTGGGGGCCAATCGCAATCGGAGCAACCGGCGGGTGCATTTCCTTTGTTACAGCAAATAACCCCGATGCGATTGGTTTTTAACAAAGTCTCGCAACGCGTTTTGGTCCGTTGATCAGTCGTAAAGATTGACGATTGAGCGCTAATCGCAGCCGCCGCACCCTCTAATCAATCGCAACTGTGACTTCCGATCCCCCGATCGCTCTGTCCCTCCGATTACATCTGAACCGTTAATCTACCCTGATGATCCAACGGCTATCGCTCTCCCCTGTCGATCGCAATCGGAAGTTTGTGAGTGTCTCATTTTTGTGCCCTTCCGATTGCATCTCTTCCGATTGCATCTCCTCCGATTGCATCTCCGCTGTCCGTCTCCTTCCGGATCTAACGGCTTAGGTCTAATCGCCCTCCGCCGCCGCTGGGTCCCACTCTTGCATTCACCTCCGTCGGGTTTCATGTGTTTTGCGTATATTTGCCCGTTCCACCTGTTGTTTCACCGCTCAATCTCCACCGTCAATCTTCATCCCCGTACCATGATCCCACGGTCTACGCTGCATACTATCACCGAACCCTATCCCTCATCAGGTCTCACCGTTTCATTGCATTCTATTACCATTATAGAAAAAGCCACCATTTCTCCGCCACTTTGCATTTGTTCATTGTTTCTCCGTTGTTCCGCCACCATTCTTCCGCCTCCGCAGCATTTCTCCACCACCACTGCCTGTGGTTTTAAACGATTTATCTCACTGTGCAGATAACACAGAGAGGCCAATTCGACGTGACCAAACGAGACGGCCAAACGAGTTTGAAGGGGATTTGCGCTTGTAATTAAAGATTAACAATGTGAACCCGCAGGTCAAAGGATTCAAGCATAGTTCGAAGACCAAGAACACACTGTAAAAGTCTTATGTATGTTAAATGTCAGCAGAGTATGTTCTCTCCAGACGTACACCATTCCTACAGCGTTCTCCATGCCTCTCGAGCCCAGGGAAATTAAATGCGCAGACAGGAGCTTCATTAAAGACTGTCTGAGCAACAGTAATGAAGGTATTGAGAAATCGCAGACTTCCATCCATGTCATTTATTTCAGAGTGGCAGCGCAGAGCTCCAGACAGCCAGAAGGACTCTAAAAGGAATATCCGAGGTCAATCGGCCTGACAGAGGCTTCCCTAGCCGGCATACAGAGTACATACAGTGCTGCATTCTGCCATTAAGCAGCATGGGCGTGGACACTCCGCCGTTTCTGTCTTAATGAGATTCATTTATTGTATATCCTACCTCTATTTCTTCCCCTTCTCCTATAAAAATCCCTGAGAACGAATTGTAAAGGTTGTTGTTGCCTTGCTGGGCATCTGCTGTTAGAGGGATTCATTTGACTGTTAGAACGGTCTTGGGAAGGAGTAGCAGAGTAGTTGTATGTAATAGGCTGGGAGGAGAAAAGTCTGGACTGTAACAGCCATTGAGCTACATTGTACATGACTGGTTTTGCATCAATTAATCAAAGCACATTTCACAGGATCCTGGTCTATTACTGTTGGTGATGTTCTTCTTTACTCTGTTTATTACATTTCCATATTGTTTCATTATTCTTCTGGTAGGCATCAGAATAATGGTATAGGATTCACCCTTGTTAGGTGCCCTATGCTGTCTGCTCTCCCTACTTTTATGTTTTCTGCTCTATGTGCTATCTAAGAGTTAATTCGTGGGTTTAACCAGCGCAGCGGATGTTATTGCCTGATGGCTGATGTATGAACTTGGGGATTTGCTTCTTAGATGTTTCTTTGCAATCTTATCTCTGTTTTTCCCTTAGAGTTGCTAAAGTAGACCTGGAGTTAAATGACCTCTGGTCTGATCTATAAGCAGCCCCGTTGTCTCTTTGAGAGCAGCCTTTGAGTATGTCCAAGCAGGTCTGGAGTTAAATGACCTCTGACCTGATCTATAGACAGAAAATTGGTTGCTTTCCTTCTTTCACTTCCTTCTTTAATGTTCCATCCCACCATCTAATCTAAAGATCCTTTAGTATTAGATGACTTGCCCTTTGGAAGCCTTGGCTAGTGGATGTAAGTAATTTTCCTATCATGACTCCATAGCCCAATGGATGGCACGGTCTTGGCCCTTTCTCTCTGCTGAAACAGCCTGCTGTTTTGTTCCTTTCTTTCCATTGCTTTCCCAGTCCGTGATCTCCTAACTCACCCAGCAACCCTTCAACCAAACCATTTAAAACCCCCTTTTCTGTGCTTCATAACTAGCCTAACATCTCATTCTGAGCTTCAAAGATAAATCAGTCTTTGTTTATTGGAGAGATCCCTCTCCGGGTCTAGGAGGGCTAGATCCTAGGGCCCCAAAGTGGTTCTGATGTTGTCTCATCTTTTGGTCTTGCCAATCTGGCCAAAACATGGGAACCCCAACATGTTGCAGAGGAATAAGGAAGACGAGAGGTATGGTTGGCCTATGAGAAGGAAAGTCAAATGGCATAGATTTCAAGTGAAGTGGGAGCATAGAGTGAATGCTCAACTGAAGGAAGAGTTACTCAGAATAAGTGAGTATGCAGAGGAAGTTTTGGTATGTGAACTAGAGCATTTCCCATTTTTTTTTTAAAGTAATGAGGATACATAGGAGAAATCTATAGAGGATCTTATGAATCATATGAAAGATTTAGAGTTGCAAGAAAACCTGATGGATGAAACATCAAGTGAGACCGCAAGGTCTTGTGTTCTTAAAACTAATAATATTTGTGTGATTGCAGGTATTTTAGAAGACAAGGTAGTGATAGCTCTTGAAGAGGGCTTACAGAAAGACATTAATGCAAAATGTGTTGAAGAAGGAGGTGAGGCAGATTTGTCTCAGGACAAAGAGAAAATAGTCATAGGACTAAAGGAATAAGAAAGATATCTACTGAAAGATGTTAATGATAGCAATTAGGGAACAATATAAATTGATTTTGTGATCGATGAACTATGGAAGTTGATGATGGGACAATTTAGATGGAGAAAAATGATAGCAGAAGGGATGATCAATTAGAATTTGAAGCTGATTGAAGAAAGGAAAGAGAACCAGAAGATAGTAGACATGCAACAGCAGCAAAGGTGTAGAGAATTTGGACAATTATAAACTAAGGTTTGGGACCCTCGAGGTTTTTCTATTAGCATATGATCAGGAGATCATGAATTTTGTCAAATTTTGGAGTTTGATGTAGGGGCAGCCAGCTCGAAAAATCATTGTATTTTGGTTGAATTAAGGGGTATAATGTTTATTAAATAATTTAATTTATTTATAGGAATTTTTTATATTTTTATATGATTTGAGTGAGAAGTATGTATGTGAGGTTTTTAATGTAAATATTCTCAAATAATTGAGAATACGAGAGATATTAGGTTTGTAAAGATCTCATAAAAATATTAGGGATTAGGAGATCCTAGATTAGGATTTAATTGAGTTGTTGAGATCCTCAAGGTATCATTAAGAGATTTTAGGAAATAGTTGAGAAAGCTATGGAGAATATCATGGATCTAGAATGATCCATAACTATGTAATTACTCCTATAAATGTAAGCCTGCATAAGAAAGGTAGAAGTAGAAGAGCGTGTGTGAGTGTGAGGAGAGGCCAAGCAAGGGGCCCAATTCTATGTAAATATTTTATTTTATTGATTAGTCATTTCAATGTTTGGGTGTGCAATTTTTTTTTTTACAATATGTTTGTTTATTTGTTAAGCCTGCTAGCCTGGCGCCATGAAAATGACTCCCCCTGAGCTTGACATTCCATGTACATCAATGTCAAACACATTTTGCATCTAACATCAATGCTAGTGATGTTGACATCAATTCCAACAAACTTGATACCTCCTGCCATCCTAACAATCCCCATTGTTTAACACTTAACACTATCATGGTCCAACCTTGTATTTAATGTTAAATGTCAACCTAAATATTTCATAGCATATTAAATTTTGTTGTTCTTTTTCTCTATTTATTTCTTAGTAACATACTTAACGATAAGTAACATAAAAGAGAGAAAAAAAACTAAAAACAAACATATTATTATGTATTAATGCAAACAAAATATTAGTAAAAATGTTATTATAATTTTCATAAAAATAATTTTAAAATATAATTTACTTCATATTTTTTCCCAGTATGGAAGAGATGTTATATTATGTAATGTAAAAAAAATTACTCGATCAAATTAAATTGAAAAAAAAAAAATTTAAAAAAAATAAAAAATTAATTAATTAATAAAGTTAATAAATAGAATAAAATTGAGGTAAAATAGTCAATTTACTATTGGTGGTCTTCTATAATGTGAGACATTCATTGTAACAAAAGATTAAAAGCTAAAAATCATAATTATGTGTGGAGGAGTATTGCAACACATTTAGTTAGATCAAAGTAAACCCTAATTTTTGCCACAAATATTAAAATCCTCAGAAATTTCCTAATTGATTATGGAAAGAAGACCACTCAATAAAGAAACACACGCAAATACTTCTTAGCTTTGAAGATGCATGTATTCTAGGTGAAAATCACTTTGTTACATAGCTTTCAAAGATGATATTTGTTCATGCTCTTGTCCTTGTTGTATGTTATTCATTTTATTTTATATTTTTGAAATTTTATTCTTAAGCATGAGGATTTTTTTTTTTTATTATTAACTAGATGCAATAATTTGATTTCTTGATATTTCTATTTTTCTCTAGATTTTACTATAAATCCATGAATCCAAATAAAAATAAATTTTCCCAAAAATAAAAAATATTCCACTCAATCATAATCTGACACAATACTCTTTTAATCCAAATAAAAATATATTTCATGCTAAAGTTAAAAAATTATTGCATTCAATTTTTTATCTTACACAAAACTCTTTAAGACATTATAGATATACATATCCTCAAATTATAAAATTAAATCCATTCTTTCCATTTACAAATATAACATTGATTTTGTCAATCTATAATGTAGATATATAATATGTAATCTGCAAAAATTATAGATGATATATTTCTCTATGTAATTGATAACCTCGAATATCAACTCCTCTCATGCCATCATTATTATTACGTATAAGATCATCTATATATACAATTAATTAAACTCTGCTAGATCCATCTTAACTCCGGGCCTAGAGGGATCAAATCTCTTTTCACCCTAAAAGAAGTTTGCATCTCAAGAGATTTGATCCCTCTATACACTTGTTAGATGTAAAGTTAAGATGATTTTGTATATATTTATGCCAAATAAATAAATTTAACACATGTTAGTAGTAACATTGCCATAATTGTTATTTCATGATGCAAATTTTTTTACCCGATATACATCACATGTGCCATATATACGAAGAAAGGAAAGGTTAAACAAATAAACATTAGATAAACCTAATGTAATGCCAAGGGAACACAAATAATGAAGGGAAATGTGATGTTTCGTTTGGATGAGGGGACTTTATGATGCTGTTAAAATAAATTTCCAGACAAAAACACCTAACATACACCAAGCAGCCACTGTTCCTAAATATTTAGTTTGATTTGGTTGTGGCGTGTGGCCAAGAAATCACAATCAGATCCGCTGGTACATTATTCAACAAAATTAACTGAAATAAAGGGTATTGAATACTTCATTGAAAAAAAAAAAAGCAGATCAAGAGGACAGCAAATGCAGTACTTAGAGCACAAAAAGGAGAACTTTAGGATAGTTAGAGTAACCGACAAAAATGTGAATGATAATGGAAAAGTTTAGCTTCATCTTTCAGAATTAGCTCTCAAATGTTATTTATAAAGCTTCGAATCAAATATTCTGGTCAATGTTTGGACAGATGACTAACATCAAATAGAAAGAATGGCAGCCTCCTTTGAAGAGTTACTTTCAACATCTTTCGCAATTGAGGAAATTTGACGGTTCTAGCATTTTGCCTGGAAGCAATTTTTACAAATTTGGTTTTTTCAATTTGGATTTTATGGATGTTGGAATCTGATATTTTATGGATGTTGGAATCTGGATTTTATCGATGTTGGAATCTGAAAAAAATATATATATTTTATTTTATTGAAACAACCTTTAAATGGAGTTGTTTGATGGGTGAAAATGGATAATTAATGCTCGACATACTTTTACTGATACCTGTGATACATACAACCATTAGTAAAAATGTTAAAATTAAAATAATAATAAGAGGTGTATATTACTCGGTGTTTGCACAGAGGTGTATAAAACTTTGTCGGACAATAACTTTCGAAGTCATGTTTTTAGTAATTTTCTCTCGTTTTTTTTTGATTGACAGATTTGTCCCAAACGCACGGTGGCCAATACACTCCCATACAGAGTTAGTACTCTCTTATGTCTTACGAAGTGGTTTCCACTTCTGAGAGCACATACGCCAATCGAGGACAAGGGAATCCTTATTTTCCTTTTTCAGCACCCTAACATAATAACTCACCAGCTCAACTTAACGTTGGGTGAATTTTGTGAAACCATCTTTCTCTTAACAACAACAATCATTTGAATATCTGAACACGAAAAACCCACCTAATAACACTAAGAAGAAAGGAAAGAACAAGAAAAAAGAGGAACCTGGATAGGGGGCAACAATCAACAACAACTTACACGAGCATAAGCTGGGGGCAACCCCAACTAGAATAAAAACCATGGTTTGACCAATAATAGCCCACAACAACAAAACAAAAACACTAGTCTACAGACTAATGATGTATGTGCTATTTGTGGGGAATATGGACATTATGCACATCATTTCCATCAACTCCTTGAGTTGAAGAGGATGAAAGATACCAGAGTGCAAGGGGGGGGGAACCAACAAACTGTAATAATGTAGATATCTTTCCCCCACCAAGGAGTTGTAAATACCCAAGATGAACCCTCCCAGCAACCGTATTAGAATCCCCATGGAGGAAATTCCCAAAACACCTCAAATCACGACATTTACATGGCATGGGAAGAAGTTCTCCTACAAATGTGAAACAAAGATTACAGAACTCCACCAGAGACCAAACCATCCACCATGACTACTACAACACCTACAACAACTTTGACAATCTCTTGACCCCTTATAGAAACCATCCTATGTATGGCTAAACGTATGGCTAAAGGGCCTCTACGTCGAACAAGCCATAACTCAAAGGTTGCTCAAAGCTACAACATAGTTGATGAATTAACGCAGTGTCCATCCGCTATGTCAGCATTGGAAGTTTTACAGGCATTCCGAACTCAATGGAAATCCATGCTTTCCGTGTTAAGAATAATTGATCTTGTGGATTCTCATTTGATGGCTTTCGACTTGTATAATCTCACTTTGTGTCTTCCATCGATGATCGCCTTTCAAATTCTAGTCACAATTTGGAACATCAACATCCATCGTTGCATAGTTGATGAGGGAGCATCCACATGTATCATGTCCAAATTTTTTTTGGAAGAAACTAGGATCTCCCAAGCTCAAAACATCAAACATTACTCTTAGAGCATATGACGGGTGCCTTTATGCTCCCATTGGACTATTCCAGGATGGTTTGGTTCAACTTGCCGGTAAAACTGTGCTCATAGAAATCGAAGTCATGGATGCCCACTTTCATTACAATATCCTTCTTGGCCACAACTACATGTGTGCAATGACTATAGTTACATCTTCAATATTTAGGATTATGATGTTCTTTCATGATGGGAAGATCATTACAAATGACCAACTCACATACTATGAGAAAAAGTCATCCAACACCCCTTATGGTGTGTTACCTTTCGTAGTATATTCCCCAAATTTTATCACAACCATTACTAAACACGGACCAGGGATATTCAAACCATCAGCACTCCTTGGTACATACCCTGGAGACCCACCTTTGCTAGAGCAACCCCAGTGTGCATTATGAGTTCATCAAACACCCCTCAAATTCAGGAACTAGTTCTAGATACCCCCAGTGATGCAATTGTTTATTCTACAGTCCTACCCTATGTTATCACCCAAACACCTTTCTTATACCCCCAACCTGGTTTTGTCTCGCACCAAGTCATGACAACAATCACATTGTCGAATATGGCTTTCACGATACATCTCTAGTATCTGCCCCCCCAGGCCATGTCAGCAAACACAGGTATCACCTATACGGGCATCATTCATGTAGCCCCTCCTCAGGAAACCACCCCAAAATGAGCTACATCTGAGTTGACACTAGCAGGCGCCAAAAAGAGGGATGAGAAAAAAGGAAAGAAGGCGCAAGCCTCAAACTATTCCTCAACCAGGGCACTACACCCCGTGCTTTGTGTGAAGTAGTTGAGTATCCTACCAATATGTGCCCCTAGTTAGAGGAGTTGAAATATCTTCTTCATGCCCTAAAAATACTAGTAGCCCCACCTCCACCTGTAGGAGAGAAGGCCACATCAATACGCAACAAGGCACTTTGCACCAACCATGCATGCACTATATGCACAGAGTATGGGTATTACACTCATCACTGTTGGGAAATCCCTTAGTAACGAGATGCATTTGGTGCACTCGTTCAAGCCAATATCATGGCTCCATCGCTTCCTGCTGCACCAATGACAGATGATGGATCCAAAACCATATTTTCTGTGTTCAAGAAAAAATCATCGCATACGGTTCATCCATGCACCCATAACCATACTACCTCCCACCCTTGGTTAGTTCCTATAATAATGGAAAGATGGCCTCAGGTAGCATTGCCAAAACCTCCCCACACGTGCGCCCTATGTGACAACCCAACCACCTGATCAATCAATGCCGAGAATTAAGAAAAATTTTAGACATCTTTCTCTTATTGGTCCACATTCCTAGACCAACTCATTCAAATCAAGTTATGTGTTCGTGCAATCCTTGTCACATCCGCTCCCAAGTAAATCATATTCGTAATTGCCAATACCTCCCATGCTTTCAAGTAGCAAGAGAAACATTGCGACAAACTAACATTATAGGCACATATCCCTCTACCAATGCTAATACTAAGATCTAGAGGTTGCCAACACCCATGCATGCTCCATCTCATGGCACAACACATGCGTCATTATATCATGCTATGGGAGCTATTGATACCCACATCATTCATTACATCAACACTAGTCATGTCTGTAATATTTGTACCAACAACTCTCATATTGTTGAGACATGTCCTATGTTACCAACATTTGGAAAATTTAGCATATGAAATCCATCAGTTCACCAAATCCCTGAACACCATCCTCCCATGGAGGAAGATTCTTTTTTCCCCTAGGACGCCAATTGTAATGTCCCCTCCTAAATTATTTTGGAACAAGATTTATTTCTACATTTTGAGGGAAAAGTTTGGTGAAGACAAGGCCCATTTGATTTTTGATAGAAGACATGGGAGGTAGAGGAAAGTTTATTTTGTTTTGTTGATGATATGTGGGGATCCCCCACATAATAAATACGCACTCCCTAGGCCAATGATTTGAAATGGATGAGGGGGAAGAAAAGATAGGAACAAAGGCTCCACGAAAGTCATAAAATTAAGGCATCACACTTCATTTGGTATTCTTGGCTTATGGAATTTGATTATGTTGCTCGAGTTGTTTAGTAAGATTTTTCCATGTGGAGAACTCACCCTTTCTTTGGGGGGCTTCGAGTGCCACCCTAGAGAATTTCATCCATTATCATCTGGAGGATATTTGTAGAGAGATTTCCAGCATTTGTATTCAGTTTTCCCCAGCAGTGTGTATTTCTAAAGGACATAGTAATGGATCTAGTGTGGCCATTGCAACATTATTTCGAAGAGCTATTTCCGAGAGAAATTAGGAGAAGAAGGCTCAATATATTTGTTGGATATTGGGAGAGTTTGAGGGATGGAATTGACAACAATATTCAGGAGTGATTTTGCATACTTTGGGGCCAATGTAGAAGAGAGAAACTGGGCACACATGGGAGATAGAGTCTCAACCATTGGGGCTATTACTTGTCGGGAGAAATAACGGAAGTATTGGTCAAGTTGATTGCTACATTTCAGGAGTGTTTACGGAGGATTTTGTTGGTGGTCTGAAAGACAAAGTGCTTCAACAACTATTGGAGAGCATATAGAAAATTGACATAGATTCAATTGATCTCGTAATATGCTAAAACAAAACACTGAATCTATTTCTACAAATTTCGGAAACCAATTACGATCGCACAATCACATGAACAAGAAAGAGAAATAATTCCAATCGTACAACACAAATATGTATCGAGGAAAGCCTCAGCTAAAAAACCTCGCTATCTGCATATTGCATTAAGTCAATAATATGAAATAATACAATATTATTTCCCTTCCTGAGAAACCTTTGCATTATCTCTGACTATCTCACATTGATCCTAGCAAGAATGGTTTTATACTTAGCCAATTTATTACTTTTGGGTTGCTCAACCTTGCTTATGTATTCCTGGAGGAATTGAGCCCCTATTAATTAGGAAATTCCCAAGAATTGATTCTGAAATTCATCTAAGGCATCCTACTGACCTCATGCATGACTTGTACAATTTTCTAATTATACCACTGATAGTTTTATTTACTTTAACTCCAATTTCATTTGGGACTTCCTTAGAATTGACATGAAACACCTATTTATAGTGAATTATCAGTTATCCAATTGATCATTGCATGTGAATAAAATCATATTTAATTCACTGGACCTTTCACTAGCTCATCTCTCAGTTAGAACTAGTTAAATTTATTTTAACTCAAATAATTGAATTAACTAATTACATCTCAAAAGAAATTGTAACGAGACCCTATAAAAATTAGAGTGAACTCTACATGCCTCTTGTTTGACCCCCAACTCAAATTAACTGATCTAACTAAGTCTTCCTAAGTGAGTTAACTCATACAAGTTGTCATGTGATGTGGAATAACAAATTCCTTCTAATTTAATTAAGGGGAAATTAAAGTAGAAACCGTTATTGTTGTGAATTTCAAGAGAGTGTAGGGCATTTGGGGGTCGATTTTTGAAGGTCAAAACCAGGCCAGTCCATTTCTAGGTTTTTCTGGGTTTTTTACAAGGATCTTAGAAATAAATTTTCATAATTTTCTGAGCACTGAAGGCAGGGTTTCATCCATATCTTTGCAGCAGACAATGTGAATTTTTTGGGACAATGCAGAGAAGTAGTTGGACAGTTTCTAGGTTATCATTGCTTCACCTGGGCATTTCTCCACTTACCAAAAATGAAGTCCCATGTGCATTCCTTCAATATATTTGTACTCTTGCACCACTTTATAACAAAATGACTCAGCTTCTTCCATATTTTTTATTGTTTTGGGTGTTTACTAAATTGTTTTCAAATTTATGTAGTGTAAATTTTCTATTTTCTTACATATCATTGTTTTTCCTATTTTGGAACATTACAGTGGTATCAGAGCATAATCTTGGCCCATATATGGATAAGTAGTAAGATCATGGAAGATTCGGGTTTGTAGGCACAGTAATGGGTGAAACCATAGAAAAACCCATAGCTTAAGATAAATTCAGTGTGCATAAATTCTGGGGTGGAATCCATTGGGACAATGAGAGGTTGGCCCAATTGAGGAGGGTGATAGACCAAATCCATCCTCTTCTTTACAAAAAAGACACTAGAGGTACCAATACCATGATGAGGGTGCATCCATCTACACCATGTGGGGTAAATCAACAGACTCGGGACACCATATCTCCTCAAAATGAGCATATAGGACAAGACAAGTTAAAGAGTGAGACTAGGAGGAACTTCTTCTGGTGGAGACTTGGATTTAGATATGAGGGGCTTGAGGAGAAGATTAAGCATGTGGTAGAGGACACACGGGATTGTGAGGAGCACATTCGTATACCTAGTGTGGAACAGGAGTCACCATTATTGGAGGCCTCTTTCATAACACCAATGGACACCTTGGGGGAGAGAGTAGAGCATACACCCATAGGGCCATCCGTTGAAGAGGTTCCAAGAGACGCAAACATGTCCACCATTGAGGAGGTGACATCTATTGTTGAGGTATCCATTGATGAGGTATTTGGGGCCATGACTGAGTTTTCAAGTGATATCAGCACATGACAGGATGATGAGGTGTCGAGAGATATCACCACCCTTGATGAGGAGTCGATAGGTGTAGAGGCACCCAGATCTTTGATAGAGTTGTGGGATGACAGTCACCTACAACAACATGGAGAGCACATAGAGGGGTTTGTGGTAGTCATGGAGGGGCAGTTTGTGACTCATGTTGAGCCCATGGTAGAGGAGGAAGAGCATTATTCTTTGGGGCCAACCACTAACTTAGAGAAGGTAGATGCACAGAACATCAAAAGAGTTGCAGTACTTCCAGATAGTAGCTCTCTCTGGGCTTATATGGATGGGACTTGCAACATTACTAGACTATCTTTACACCACAGAGAGAGTGATGAAAATACCCCTCGCAAATATTTATGTGTTGACTAGGATGGTGAATTGAGGTGACATGAGCTATGTAAGGTGCAACACTCGCACGATGGAGGGCTTGTTCTGTGTGTTGGAATTTGTGCATTCAATCCCTCTCATGGGGTTGGATGGCGACAGATTCTGGGTTGGTACATGGTGGAGTGGGATAGAGTTATGGAGATGGTCGTAGTTCAGAGTGAGGCTTAGTGGGATCTCTCGGACATCGAGGGTACTGGATTCCTAGGTTAACATTGGGTTCCAGGCGGGGCTTCCTATCCGATATCATAAATGTGGGATGGCTATGGGATTGATGAGGAAATCAACCCAGTGCCTCAACACATGCATTTCTTAGGGGAGTTCCAGTCAGTGCTCATGGCCAGGTGGTTTGTGAGCAGACTCCATTGGTTATTGGTGCATGTTCGTTGTGTATGGGGGTGCAGGATGAGTAACATTCTCTTGCAGGAGATGGTTGGAGGAGGTTGCATGGGTATGACACCGGACTGAATATTTTATAGAGAAAATGTACTCCCATTGAAATTTAGGACTCAAGGGTCATAGAGGATCAACACATCAAAGATATCACCTCTAATAGGAGTGGAGTTAGGGCGCTCATGTCTACCTGGATGGATGAGGGGACATGACACGTGTCATAGTGGGGTCACTAGAAGAGTGGCAGAAACTTGGGCACATGCGGGATGCCATATGTTACAGGGTGGTATGACAATAGTCAGTGGTACACAAGACTGCATAGAGTCAAGTCGTAGCATCCAATGTTATATAGAGGGATGTGGCCTGATGCATACAAACCCAATTATAGGAAATAAAACCTAGTGGTGTGTAGGGCTATGCAGGGAGGAGTAATGGCCTGCAAAGGAGCATGGAGATGCATGGTGGTATACCAAAACATGTGGTTTACACTATGGGGCAGGAGGAGTGAATCACATCACATTGAGGAAATGTGGAGAGTGACAGGTGCAGTGACACAGGTAGGACACACGATTCTATAGCCATAGTCAGGGGTATCCAATGGTGTACAGGGACAAGTTTCGGTGTATAATGGCATGTCAAGGAGTGTGGTGGTACCTGGTGGTATGCAGTGACACATGTTGTGGCGCAGCGACCTATTGGAGCGTTGTCTCCAGGGATACTTATGGACATGGATATTAGGTGTACCATTGGAAGCAACTCACCTATGATCGATGCGTACAATGTTGAGCATCTGGGGACACCATGTTTAGTAGAGGTAGGGCCTCGACGGGGTTATCGACAGATCTAAGGTGAAGAGAGGGTCATCCATAGGATTAATATGTAGTATTCCATAAGACTCTTGATCATACTCTTTGGGACATACCCGCCCATCATCCTCCAGTGTTTCTTACAGTCATAGAGGGTTTGGTTGTTTCCCTTTGAGACTCTCCATTCAGGCAGCAGGGCATGGGAGGCTAACATTAGGAAGTTGGATGAGACACGGCATGTAAAAAGCTGAGAGTAGACTCTCCAGTCTAGATACTTGGCAAGTGCATGATTTGATGGTTACAGTATTAGGGATGGTATGGTTGATTGTCAAGGTAGCATATTTTCCACCCCTAGGCTCACACTTAGGGAGGTGACCGAGAGGGAGTTACATGTTGATTTTTCAACTAGACAACTTAAGGTGTTAGGTGAGCATGAGGTTTGGAGGACGGTAGTCCTTGTTACTAGGATGATGCCTATGCTTTCGGCAGTACCCGGTCACATCATCAGGAGTTGGGATAATAGATCTCGATGTGTGATTTGGCAGGCACAAAGAAACTAGATATTCACAACACAGGTTCTTGATGCTTGCTATTAGATACCTACAGGAGGCAGAGATGCAGTACAAAGGGGTCCCAATAGCTAGAAGCATATCATAATGGTAGGAAGAGAGGATTGGGGTTTCTGCACCTCCAGTATGGTTATACGATCCAGGGATCTAGTGGATTGGTGGGATACTCAACTCCTCAGTGTGCATGGTTGGGATAATAGGAATATTGGTTCATTCATAGGTAGACACATCAGGGATCATTGATGCCCTCACCATAGGATGATGCAGATTGTTTCTCAAGATTAGGGCTAGCCATGGAGTGATAGGCACTGACACTGTTGTTTTTCTTTGGCAAGATCGGCCTAGCCTCGATCATTGCATGGATTATGGCTGAGAGTTATGGGAGAGCAGGCTTTGGTTTGAGCATCCTAGCTAGTCAGTCATGACTTGAGTGTCATGATGTTAGTAGGATAGGTTCCTTTTGCAACGGGTAGAGGATTATGGAATAAAAAGGCTGAGCAGTTCATCTACCCATAGAGCTGAGCTGGTTTCTACAGGGAAGGGTCATCGAGACTTCCATTTCATTTTAGTGATTCGTTGATGATGTGGGGAACTTCTCCGATGTGGCAGGATGATCGACGGGAGGAGATTATGGGAGGCCCAGGTAGACGATGGTTCAATCCCACAAGGATTGGATTGCATCTTCCAGAGTTTACTCTTGTAGTGCATGAGATGGAATACTCAGTAGGGAAATTGCATGGACAGTTGGATAGAGTCCTACATTACCATGATGCTCTACTTATTGCTAGTATGCTTAGGGCTTCTAGTACTTGTATATGGTTGGATAATGAGTAGAGAAAGGTTTTCTTCACATTGATTAGGATGGATTGGGATCCTAGTATCGAGGGATTCCTTCATGTCGAGACAATGTTGAGATTCGGATGACCCAGTGGTACATTTGGTACCCTAGTATTATTAATGGTTAGAGTGGTGATCAATAGTTAGAGAGGGCACTTTTTCAGGAATTTCTTGAGGACAAGAAATTTTTGGTGGGGAGGACTATAATTTCCCTTCCTAAATTATTTTTGGAACGTGAATTATTTCTACATTTTAGGGGCCAATTTTCATGAAGAAGGGGCCCATTTTATTTTCTATAGAAGACTTAGGAGTTATAATAAAGTTAATTTTATTTTATTTTGTTTTGTTAATGATATGTGATGACCACCCACATAATAAATATGTAATCCCTAAGCCAATGATTCAAAATGAATGAGAGGGAAGAAAAGGCGGGAAGAAAGGCTCCAAAAATGTTATAAAAGGAAGGCAACATACTTCATTTGGAATTATTTGCTTATCAAATTTGATTACATTGCTTGAGATGATTAGTCTGGTCACTTGTTGTTTAACATGCATTTTCCAAGCGAAGAACTCACCTTATCGTCGAGGTACTTCGAGTGCCGCCCTAGATGGGTTCATCTATTATGATATGGAGGATATTTGTAGAGAGATTTCTAGAATTTGTATTAAGTTTTCCCTAGCAGTGTGTATTTTTGGAGGACATAGTAGTGGATCTAGTGTGGCCATTATAGCATTCTTCCGAAGGGATATTTCCAGGAGAAATTAAGAGAATAAGGGCCAATATATTTGTTGGCTATTGGCTGAGTTTGAGGGCTGAAAGTGGCAACAATATTCATGAGTGACTTTGTAGACTCTAGGGCCAACGCAAAAGAGAGAAGCTGGGCATATGTGGGAGATAGAGTCTCAGCCATTGGGGATATTGCTTGTTAGGAGAAATAAGGGAAGTATTGTTAAAGTTGATTGCTACATTTCAGGAGTATTTGGGAGGATTTTGTTGGTGTTTTTTCAAACAGAGTGTTTCAACAACTATTGGAGGGCGTAGGGCTTTTGGGCGTCACTTTTGGAAGTTCAAAACTAGGCCAAAACATTACTGGGTGTTTATGGGTTTTTGACAAGGACCTCAGAACTAATTTTCAATGGTGAGTGACAAGTGACATTCAAGTTTCTAATCATGTACCCGTCATGAAAAAATAGGGCACCATTCGCATCTGTAATGATTTTAGAGATCTAAAAAAAGCATGTCGCAAGGAAAATTACCCTTCACCCTTCATCAACCAAGTTATGAATGCATGTATTGATCACTAAGCTTTGTCCTTCATGGCTGGCTTCTTAGAATATAATCGGATTCATATCGGATATACATATCAATATAAAACAACCTTCAAACCCCATGGGGCACATTCACTTATCGAGTCATTAAATTTGGTCTTAAAAATGCCAGCGCCACCTTCTAGCAGACCATGAATTATACTTTCCATGATCTGGATCATCTCATTCTAGTCTATTTGGATGACCTCATAGTATGATCCAAAAATCACTCAGATCATTTGGACGATATCCTCCTAATGTTTCAAAGATGTCGACAATATAACCTATCCTTGAACCCCCTCAAGTGATTCTTTTGCTTTAATGTAGGAATACTATTTGAATTCATTGTTTCCCAACAAGGTATTAGAGTTGACCCTCTAAAGGTCCAGGACATTTGGAAACTACGACCTCAAAAAACTTTGAAGTAGTTATAAATATTGCAGGGTAAGTCCAAATTCTTACGCCGCTTTATTCCCGACAATGCCACCCGTGTGTAGGGCTTCTTGCATATTATTCATTAGGACATCCCTTTCCAATGGGATGAGCAAGCCCAAAAATCATTTAAAGCCCTAAAAGATGCATTATCTCAAACTCCATTGATTAACCTTATGTTGAAGCCTCTAAAATCGTTGCTTCAAACATTGGGGGATAAACACCCGGTCGGGACCTTAGGACAACTCCTTTTCCGTTTGGTGTGGTGGCTCTGACTGGATTTAAATTACCAATTTCCTAGTAATTGAAATGGGTTGGTAATGGAATGATGGGATGAAGGGAAAATGGGACTAAATGACTGAAATAAAACTATTTAAACTAACTTAAAACTGATAAGATAATTCAAATACTAACCCGGGCATCAAATGTGAATACAACTTTAAATTGTTTCAATTAACCAATAACCATGAAAATGTATTATAACTTAATTGAAATATGCAGTAACAAATAAAGATAACTCTGTTTAAGAAATTAAACAGAGTTGTAATAACATATTGCATTCATCATCATATATCGCTTGCATATACTGTAAAAGATAAATATTTCTACACAGTCAGAAATGATATGTATAAAGAAATATTTTAAAGAGAGTACACATAAACGATAGAAATTTAAAAGAGAATATCACATAACATAAGAAACTAACAATGAATAGATAGAAATACCATATCCATATCGATATTTTCCAATGCAATCTGATATCCAACTCTAGCAACTTCAATTTAAAATCAACTCCAAGATACAAAAATGCAATTCTTAAAGGAAATTTCCTAGAGAATCTCCTGATGTGATCCTTTATAAAAATATAGGAGTCAATGGAGTACAGAATTGTGATCTCAAAGTCAAAATATTACAAATTCAGGATCCCTTTCTAAATGCATGAAAGGGGTTTAAATAGGTACCTAACAAAAAAAAAAAAAAAACTAAAATTATTCCTACAATCTATCTAAATTAAAAATATCTAGAACAAAAATGCGATCTTGAGATAAACCGACTCATTGATTATTTGCTATGTTTGATGTGCCCAGATAACAGATTTTGAGCATTTCCTTCACTTCCTCAAGATGACTAAGCTTTAAATGCAACCGCCCTATATATGTGGCATCGGAGAATTAGGGAATTATGCAATTGATGGCATTTGAAAGAAATTTTATTGTTGTTTGTTGACTATGTGGATTGATAAGATAAGTCCACATTGTATCCCATGATATTCCTTGTAATTAGCCAATTTTCTGATTTTTATTAATTATCTCTTGTTTCTATCTGTGGTCAGTTTCTTTTACCTTAGGTAATTGTCCAGGAGTACAATCTGCAATTAAATTGATTTCATGTAAGTTATCATTCACCAGCTGTGTTACATTGTTCATTATGCCTTTAGCTCTGGATGTGGCTCTTTCTTCTTTGATCAAACGCTGTTCCCATTCTGCAAAAACAATTTCTTTATGTCTCTCCATAATTTTGGGAAGATTTTATTTTCTTCCTGCTTCTGAGTCTTGCCATAAAATAAATTCAGAGATCTTTTCATCAGCTTCATTAAATTCAATTTTAAGAGTGACTCCTTCATCTACCAAGGAAGATGTTAGTTCACATAAAGATTCTGCTTCTGCAACTTTTAGACAGCTTTTAGTCTCCAGGGCTTCATTTTTGAATTGATCCAGACTAGGATAATTCTTAAATTTGTCTAATTTAGATTGAAACATCTTCTCTTGCTCAATCTTTGAAGTCTGTTCATTTTGTAGAAGAGCCTGTAATTTTGCTATTTCTTGATTTAGCTGCTGTTTCTTTTCGAAATTCTGCTGATCGATCTTCTCCTTTTCAATAGCCAACTGCTCTTCTAATTGTTTATATTTAAGCTCTCCATCCTACAATCGTTGTTCTAACTGAATGCTTTTCTATTGATTCTCTGCAACCTGTTTTTCTAACATGGCTATTTGTACATCATTATGCTTCATTAACTGTGTAACTTTAGAAGCTTTGTCTATAGTAGCAGCACTATAGGCACTTGCATACTGGGATAATTTGGTGAGATCCTCAGATAAATTCACCTCAAAATTCTTACAAACAATATTCATGAATTCCACTTGTGATGTCAAAAGTGCATCTTGATTACTTCTCCTCCTTTTCCTCTGTTTTCTTACAACAGCCCTATGTTTAGGACTGTAAAATATATCGAAAGGAGGGATTTCTTCTATTTTCAACATGATCTCACCTGTGGGATTTTCAGGGATGATTTCTACATCCTGGTCTTTTGGATCATCAACTTGGGAAGTGTTCTGTTGTCCTATTTACTGGGCAAATTGTTCATATTGGCTCAGCAAATGAGGAGAAACAATAAGTTTAGTAGCTTCTTCTTCTCCGAGTTGAGAATTTTCATTATTGTTTATATCACTTTTAGATGCTTGTTCAATATTCTTACTTTTTGTGCCTCCCTTTTCAGTACGCACATTGGCATCAGTACCTGTGCTTTCTTTTCTTGCCTGGGCCGAAGACTGTTGTGCATCAAGCTTAGTAGCTGTTTCTATTTTTTCAATATCAACTTTGCTACTAACATCTTTCTTTTCTAAAACATGATTAGTTCATGTTACTTCTTTTCCAGATGTACTTCTTGTTTCCTTCTGTTGTGATTCATATCCCTGTGTAGAAACTCTCAACTGATCTAGAGGAACTTTGAGTAACCTCTAACTTATAAATAACAAAAAATTATTCATTTCTTTGGCCTGAAGTTTGGAATTGGCCAAATAAAAAACTCGGGACATTTTATCTATAGAAACAAATAAATCATCAAACAAATCTAGTTCATGTTCGAAACGAGAAATTGAAATAGAAGTAGTAAAATCATATTCCACCTTCCTGGGTTCATATTTCCTTCCAGGAATTGTTGAAAGCTTGAGATCGGTTAACTTAACAACTTCTTTTTTAGCATGGACAAAATTGATGAGAGTATAGTCACCACATTTAAAAGGAAAAGTAGGCCACATAAGCTTTTTGCTGTTCTTCAAAGTTCTATACATGCCTTCTACTGTCAGCTGACAAGAAATTTCCTGTGCTAACAGTTTGTCTGGAACATACAAAGGAAGGATGTGTGGCTCTACAATACTTCCAAAAACTCTGACATATGTGAACTTTTCCTCCCCGAACCAATCTCCAATAAAGGACAAATCAACTCTAGCTTTGTCGGAAAGTCTAGGAGGGAATCGACCAAAAATGATTTGGTAAATCGGAATAATAAAACCATGACAGACTCTGTAAACATGACTTCTGAAATGCGCCTTCCATAAGAACTTGTGATATATATGAATTGGAATAGATTCTTTAGGAGTCCATTTCCATCCTAATAAGGGGAATTCTGAATTGAAACAGAGGGCATCTAGGATATAAGCACAAAAATAAAAAGGAGTGGAATTTCCTGAATTTTTGTCTTTCCTGTACTCAAGAATTTTGTTGGCTATCTTATCAGATAGAATGACAGCCCAATCCATTATTTCAGAATTAATAGCAGAATGTATCAATGGAACCCTTTGAATGGAAAACCTAGCCGAGTTATCATTTCCAAACAATATACACATCATTGTTGTGGCATAATAGTATGGAGGTAAAAGAGACTCCATAGAGTACATACCTGATGCCTCGTGTCTGTGCTTTTCAGAAGCCCTTCTCCATTCTCTAATTGGTTCTGATTGATTTACGTTATTCACAGCAAATTATTTGATAAAATATTTGTTATAAATATTCTGTGGGTCAGGAAGGTGTTACATCGCTTTGATGTCTTATGGTCTGAATGACCCGAATATTGCTCTAGATGCAGAAACAAAAGTTCTGTCTTTGATAGCCACATTATCAATCACCCATCTAATAACATCATAATATGGGAAAATGTTTTCCCGAGCTGCAACTCGGTGCAAAAATGAGTTTGCTAATGCACCAAGAGGACTTTCAGAATCAGAGTCTGAGTCGGCTTCATCAGGAACTGTGGCCTTAGCTTCAACAACTCTAGGGTTTTCCTTTTCTACTAGATTGTAAACATTTTCCCACGTCATTTTACCAAGTCCCTGGCATGGGGTATTTGTAACCAACTTAAACTTTGCTGGTTTCTCTTTAGGCATCATAGTGATCACAGGAGCTTTTGCAGCAACGACGACTTTCAATTTTCTGAATCTCTTCAACATTTCAGTATCGAGCAGTGTTTCTCTTGTTTTGTGAATGGAAAAATTGGATGTTTTATTGTTTTGCAATAGAGAAAATCTTTCAGCCAAGGTGAAGACGTAATAATGAGAACAACTATACAAAAGGATTATTCGTTGATTTGTATTTATTATATCCGTGGTTAAAAACTTAAATTCCCTCTAGGAAGTCACACTCATGCATTCAATAACAAAACAAATTATTGTTATTCGTTTGATTTGTGAATTAATGTTAACATACAATCGAATATTTGGCATATTTTGAAATAAGTGTAGGTATGTTACCTTTTAAATCTTTGAAACACGATGAATAATAATATATGGACATTTAAGTTGTATTCGAATCGCAATTCGTTTAAAAAGGAAAATGAAATAAGATTTATTCCAAATTCTGATTGCGAAGATCGCATCGGAGATTTTTGAATGAAATGAATCGTTTAAGAACTTCTCCGATAATGCGATTGCAATGAGGTGGGGTCCATTGCATCAGAGTCTTTCAACCACATGAATATATTGTTTTACTTCTTCCGAAATGCGATTGTGATGAATCGCATTGCATCAGGAGTATGTAAAAGAAACATACATTTTAAAGTTTATCGAAATGTGATTGCGATTGAGTGCGATCGCATCGGAATTTTACAAAGCGAAAACAATCTTTTTAAAAAATTCTCCGATTTTCTGATTTGCGATTACTATTCATATTGAACATTGTTCAATATAAAGACTTCATATAATACTTTCGATATGATTTAAAGCTTTGTTTTTCATTGGATCGGAATTTTTTTTAAAGGTTTGTACACTTTGTAAAATAAAAATATGCAATGTCCTTTTATCAATGAATCTTTTTATTTCTATCTAGAAAGAAAGATAGAAAAGGGGACCTATTTCTAAATGGGATTTATTCTAAAATTTAAAAATGGGGAGGGTTGTTGTACAATACAACACCTTCCTGACCATGATGAGGACTATATTGTTTACCTATTAAAATCTAAAGTAGCCATTTTTGGGGTATTACTCCAAGAAGGATGTGATAATAGAGAACACCTTATCTATTACATGAGAAAGAAACTCTTTGGTCCTACTTTGAAGTAAGAGGCAGCCAAAAAGAAAACCTTAGCCATAGTACACTCAGTGCAAAAGTTTCAACATTATATCATCTTACGAACCACAACATATTAACCCCATGAGATATTTTCTAATTCGTCACATAATGAGTCACAAATATGCCTAATGGGTATTTATCTTGTAAGATTTTGAACTAGTGTTTTCTTCCCCCAAAATAAAGAAGGTGCGTATCCTTGCAGTTTTCATCGCAGATCTCCCAACCAAGATCCAAGGGTCCCCCATTAATGATTCATTCCCTGATAAATATTTTTTCTTCATATCTACAAATGACCCTTGGTACAACGACATTCTTCTCTTTCTTAGAACTCAAAAGTTCAACGCTCATCTTACGCGAGACGATCGATGGTGCATTCACCATGAATCCCCTAGGTACCTTCTCATGGGTGACATACTCTATCATCGAGGCATAGAAGCCATCCTCCGTCGATGCTTTATGCTAGAGCAAGAGGAGTAGGTATTAAATTATTGTCATAACAGAGCTTGCGATGACCACCTATCGGGGATGACCACTACCCAAAAGATCCTCCATGCCAATTATTTTTTTCCCACTTTGTTTCGTGATTACATTCAAGAAGTTAAGCGATGTGAGTGTTGCCATAGATACACTCACAAGGCGTGGGCTCCACCAGCTCCCCTACACCCAGTCATTGTCACATGCCTTTTTTGAAAATGGGGCATCGACTTCATGACCTGCAATCCTCCATCCTCTGGCAGCCATAAGTACATTGTGGTTGTCGTCAACTATTTCACAAAGTGGTCTAAAGCCATGCCCATTTATAATAACACCATGAAAACCGTCTCCTGATTTTTCTTTAACCATTCCATAACATGGTTCAGTTTGTTAGAGAATTATAAAGGAATAAATAGCCTCTTGTTCTTGATTATTTACTTGTGATATTCTTTATTTCTTATTATTCTCTTCTTATATTTCTTATTATTAGTTCATCAAGAAAATATAAAAGAAAATACAAATAAATCAAGGACACCAGGTCTAGGCTAGCAGCAAGGAGAAAACCCCACTCTTGGGGAGAACCCAGTCAGTAATTCTTCCTTTAACAATGATTCTTGAGACTCTATACCTTGACCTAGACTTCCTCCACACCAAGTCAACCTTCCTCGTGATCCTTCCTGAATATGGTATTAGTAGCAGTAGTAGCAACACTATGATGTAGTTTTTTTGACTTGGAACTTTGACCTTGCTTATTGAGAATTCGATCTTGAGGTAGATACTTTGATCTAGATTCAAAGACTTCGATTTAGACCCAATAAAACTTCTCCAAGTAGCAACATTCAACAAAAAAAACTTTTAATTCCTCTTCTCTTGGTAGCAACACCTTGGAAACACTTGATGAAAAAACTATTGCAGTAAAACTTTGAGAAATTTGATCTCCCAAACTATAGCTCGAAATTTAGAGAGAGTGGTGAATTTTTTTTGATTTTCTTCAACTCTATAAGTGTACCCAAAACTGAATCTAGAAATTCCTTCTCCTTCACTTCACAATTTTTTCTTGTTGCAGCTTCTAGATCGCATTTCTGTGTTGCAGTAATATGGTTCCAAGTGAGTTCAATTCCACTATATATATAGCCTTGAGATGAGCTCGAATTCCTAGGCTTCAGGCTGACTTGATCACTTTAAGTCTGACTTAATGTGGAGGCTTCATAAATCAGATTTTACTCAATACTTGACCTATTTGGATGATTCAAAAGCCCAATATGGATCAATTTAAATATGTAATAATCCTATAGACTCAAAATAAAACCTAGAAGTCTACAATCGGGACTTTGACCTAAAATAAATATGACCCAAGCATGAAACCCATGATTTAATAAGTCATTTAATAATAATATAAAATTAGTTTCTTTATTGTTTGGACATGTACAATAAGTTTTGACTCAAGTACAATTTATGAAGACCGAACCTAGTTACATTATTCAACACTCCCTCTTAACTAGGGAGGTATTCATAACTCAATAGTAAAAGGTAGATCTTAACTATATGAACTATGAAGAATATTTAGACACTTAAATTTCATGGACTAGATTCCTGACGAGGGAACTCTATCCATTTTTCACTCAAAATTTTAGACACCACAATGCCATGGACTAGATTCTTGACCAAGGAAATCTATCCAAGTGTGACTAAGATGGAATAAAGCTTTGGGCCTTTATAGGTACCATCAGGCTTACTTACGAACCATCAACCCAGGGTACTAGTGGACATCCACCTTATTCCACCCTCCCAACTAGACATTGACATAAAGTGTTGGCCTGATGTCTTTCCAGGAAATGCTTCACTCACAAAGCCTCATCACACCTTGATCCAACATATCAAGAATAACCAATCTTTCCCAATCAAACTAATTGGTAACCAGCATGCTATCAAAACCTTCGAGAGATTTACATCTACAAACAAAACCCCAATCAACAATACATATTCAAGTATATAATAAAAGCAAACCTATGGGGTTTTGATGTTGCTCTTCAGCTAATTTTGGTAGGACTATCAGTTGAATCTTTGAGAGAATATTCCTCATACACTTTCCTTTCCTACTTTTCATGTAGAAACATATTATTCAATCAGATCTTGCTTTCCTTCTTATAGCAGTACCAAATCATTCTCCAATCATGACTATGATTGTTACTCATGGTCTTCACTAAGACTTACGGTTGTTATTCCTGGTCTAATGCATGACACATGAGGTAGAGAACCATAACAATTTATTATTTTATCCAAGCTCCCTCTTAATCTAGGGAGATCAACTTATTCTTTTAGGTGTTGTAGAATATTTCATGGCTTCCATCCTTATCATCATACTTATCAGATTCTCATATTTATTATGTACCTACACAACTTTAGACAACAAGCACAACCAAAAATATAGAAGCATAAATTTAGCCATATCAGAATTATGAAACATTTTTCAACTTTATACATATTAGATACCCAAACCAAAGACATATACTCTTCAACATTTTTACTAGGGATTTTTATCATAAACCCTAGACTACACAATAAATTTCATTCTATCTAGGGTTTCAATTTTTTCTTTCAAAGGTATAATATACCTTGCTACAAAATTTAGTAAACCCTAGAACCAATATATATTTACAAGATATCTAACAACCTTTAGAATTCACATGTTAGACTTTCCACTAGGGATTCATACAAATCCTAGATTTCATACAAAAGAGTCAATCAAGATTGATTACAGTGCATACATTGTATTTCACTAGATTTAGTTGCATACCCTAGATTTCAAATCAATTATCAAAACATATCATTAAGAGCTACTACTAGGGTTTAATGTAAATACTAGAATTTAGTAAACACATTGTGAGTAATGTCTACTAGGGTTTGATGTAAACCCTATATTTTCCATTTATAAATTTTAAACATGTATTATAAATATTCAAATGAACATACATACTAGATAATTTAATCATTACTAGGATTTATTTATAGACCCTAGATCTTTCAAACTTTGACAAAGGTTTGTTTCCAAACCCTAGATTCTTAGGACCATTAGAAAATAGGTCAACACACATATCTAGGAGATAAAACTTATAATCACATCATATGTTAGTCAACATTAATACATTAGACACACACACACACACACACACACACACACATATATATATATAGATATATATATATATATATTGATTTTCCTATACTAGGATAGAGATTTAATCAAGAGAACATATACCTAGGGTTTCAATTCATTGTCAAAGCAAACCCTTATTATATCAAAATTCAGAGGTTTGGGATTTCGAACAACATCATTTTAACTCAAGAAAGTCTAGAGATTCCATTATCATATCAAAATATTGAACTCGACAATATCAAATATTGACTTCTTCATAAATATCCCTAAATAGGTTTAGGGTTTCACACATTATAAACATACCCTTATGTTGGTGTCCTGTGATTTGGCTGATTGGTAAACCAAATGACAAGGCAACATATAAACCAAGCTTTAGAGCTCTAGGACCTATCCATCCTAGTCTCAGAGAGGGATCTATCAATATACTTGTGGGATATAGATTTGTGCTTTAAGGGTTGATTTTAGGCTAGTTGTGAAGTGCAAATTTTTTTGGTTGTTGGTTGGACAAAGATGATTTAGACAACATAGATAGAGTATGGGAATCTACAAGCCATTTGGAAATGGAGTCATATGGAAGTCTAAAAAGTTCAGATTAATGAATTTGGGGAACCAAAGGGAAAATCTAACTTGGTCAATGGATCTGTGAAATCATATAAGTGGGATGAGATGAACATCAACGATTTGGAAGGAAAAGTAGAGCTTTAAGGGCTGTTTAAGGCTCCTTAATTATGTATACCTTTCAACAAAGGGAATTGCAACACTTATCTAACATAAATAAATACTCAATAGTCAGGGCTAACCATGAATTCTACCAACATACTTTACGCAGATACCATATACAAGACAGACTTTTAAGCAAGACAAAGAAGGAGAGGAACACTCTGTGTCTTCTAATTGTTTCACTTAAAGGAATTAGAAAACATATAAGAAACACAGCTAATTGCATTCATAAAAGGGGGAACACCCAAGCATCTAAGACTGCAATTATAAGACCTTCAAATATGACTATCTTAGCAAGAAACAAAAGGTAAGATCAAAACAAATCTTCTCTGCCAAGCTGCAGAAAATGGCATTTGAAGGATGATTTCAGGAGTAGTTTTCAAGAGGCAGCAAGTAGACAGGGCTGATCATATTTCAACCTTGACAACAACTATTTAAACTATTCTAAAATAAACAAACTTAAGGATTTAAAAGAATTCAAACTGCTAAATAAAACCTTTAGCAGGTGAAAACATAAATGCAGTGAAGATTGAACAGGCCTAAGGTGCTTCTAGGAGACTAGCCCTTGAGGGGCTAGTCTCCAACACCTCCTCTCGTTTCATACGCCGACTTGAATATACGTTCACACATGCCCGACTATTCAACGAACATCTGCCACAACGTTCCGGTCGGGTCACCCTACCCGAGGAGTCGGGTTGAGGGTTCAAGGCCCATGAACGTAAAAATTTGCATATGACTTTTCATCCAATGGCATGGGGCCACGTGGCAGCATCCGGGCAGGCCACGTGGCACCCATTGATAGGCCCATAATTGATCCGGATCTTGGGGGGAGACCCCCAAGATCTAAAAAGTTGAAATGGATCTGACAAGATCTGCAATATTAGGATGTCAGGAAAAAAGAGAGAACACACTACAAATAAAACCACAAAGAAACTTGTTTTATTAAAACAGAGAATAACTGTAGAAGCTACATTGTGGTGGAAAATCTTTCCTTTTAAAAACTGAGGCTTGTTATTTATAGCCTTTTTTGAGTTACAATACCATGTGTAGATACCATAGGTGGATGCCATGGGTCAAAACCATGGGTAGATACCACTTACAATACCATGGGTCAATACCATGGGTAGATACCACTTACAATACCATGGGTAAATTCCATGTGTGGATGAATACCATGTGTGGATACATACCATGGGTGGATGAATATCATGGATAGATGTCACTTACAATACCATGGGTGAATAAATAAAATGGGTGGATGAATACCATGGGTTAATGACATTTACAATACCATGGGTAAATTCCATGGGTGGATGGATAACATGGGTAGTTGAATACAATGGGTGGATGTCATTTTCCATTTGGATCATTCCTCCCTCCTTAAGAAGCAATGGTAAAATTGTGTGAAGCTCCTTACTGAGAAGGCTTTGCTGAATATGAAGAGCTGCTAAAGAGAAAGGTTTTGTCTAGTTAACCCATAACTGTGATGAACAAAGATCCAATGATAAAGATACCTTGTAATGCTTGAGACCAACTATGATATTGTGCGGCCTAACAAATGGACTTCGATGAAGTGTGGGTTTGTGGATGAATCAAAACCATGAAAAACAAAGATCTGAGGATAGAGATACCATGTAATGCTTGTGACCAACTGTGTTACTAACAGTGTGCGTCCTAGCGAATGGACTTCAATGAAAAGGATTTTGTGCGATTGACCCATAATCGTGATGCTGATTGTTGATGAAGTAGAAAGTGCCTACATAGCTTGGGGTGGGAGGGAACATCTCCAAATAACCCAAGTCAAATGCTGCTATGCTGAAACTGATGAATGTGAAGCAGGTGCTTGCTAAAGCGAGGTGGGAGGGCATGTCTCCAAAGGGAACATACTTTGAATGCTGCTCCAAATTTAAAATGAGAATAATTCAGTCAATATAACTCAGAATATTTATTATAACCTATTTTTGGAAATGGAATGATCATTCTGCATCTTCGCATGTGTTTGAAATCGATATCTGGAGACACTAGACTCTCAGATGCATGCTGGAACTGTCCTGCCATCACAAAATTTCTGAAAAAATAGTTGATTTTAAATCAGCGATAACTCCCTCGTCTGAACTCCGATTTGACCAATTTTGTTTTTGAAATCGGATGATTTTTCAAGAGGAGCTTAGATATGTAACCATTTATCTGAAATGTCACACTTAAAACTACAATAAATGATGGGAGAGCCGCCATCCATGAATTTTTGTCAGAAAAATTGCTGCAACATTGTTGATTTTGAATGAACGGTATCTCCTTCATATGAACTCCAATTCGGCCGATTTGTTTTTTGAATTTGGGTATTTTTTCGCAAAGAATCCAGATATGGTATTTTTTTTTTTGTAAATTATTCACCAAAATTTTCAGATATGATCTGCAAACTTGCCACCCAAAATTCATGGAGTTTGCTGAAGATTGATGCAAAACATTGAAACTGAAATATGTTTCAAACCCTCATACCCATGGAGGCATAATATGAATCTGATACCACTGTTGAAAATGCAGCAAGATGATGGAGCCTAGTGAAAAGAAGTCGCCTTCACTAGGTGGGCCCGCAGGCTATTTTTGGCGCAAAGTCTATTTTTAGACTATGTCTATTTTTAGACATATGGAGCATGGTCCAGGGGTTGCAGTATGTTATTCTTGGATGATTGGTCGAGTTGGTAAAAATAGATGGACCTCTATTTTTAGAATTTCAGGTGGTTTCTATTTTTAGACTGCCGAGCTAAAAATAGAATAGTCAAATATTATTTACCCTTAATAATATTTGGACTCTAAACTTCAGTTTACTCTCTTGCGGCACTTCAGTTTGACCCCCGGAGGTGGGGCATGCAGCTGACATGAGGATTTACGCTATTCCCATGTGTTTGGTTGAGCTAATGCGTAATTGACTTCAGTTAGACTCATGTGGCAGAGTTTTGGTGGAGCTGATTGAGGAGTTGATGGAGATGGTGTTCCGGTTAACTAGTTGAACTAGTTGTGATCAGTTTAACTGACGATCACACTAGAGATGAGTTGGGGGAATTAAATATTATTTAATTCACTGATATTAACTCATTATTCAACTAAAGAAGACATCAGTTTAACTCAGTGCATGGACAGTTCAGTGAAGACAAGTGGAAGAGGTAGATGAAAGGGTGAGATTGACAGCAGTTGTACATAAGTTGTGCATGAGATTTGCACAATCAGTGGGATGAGAGTGCCAGTGATGATTACATTGTTCAATCAAGGTGAATTCGAACTTGGTTCAGCTACATTCACACTTTGGATTGCGCAGTAGAGGCAGGCAGACTAGAGGAGGAGTTTTGAACCCGCGATCGGTTCAAACTGAGCTAGTTTTGTTTGTAGTTTTTGGAGACAGTGCTGTGTACTTGTGAGGAGTATTCTATTGTGTAAAACTACATGATTCTCATCCATTATATGATACATATAGCTGGGGGTTTTCAGCTATAAGCTTTCCCCATACATGCTGCGTTCTATGTGTGTGATTTGATGTTCTGTCGCTTTGTTTTTATTCCGCATGTGACAATTAATTTGTAGAAGCAATTATGTGTTGTACAAGCAATTCGAATTGATGTATGATCAGGTTAATTGCAGCGAATAAACTTCATTATTCAGCAAATTTCTACATGGTATCAGAGCAAAATTAATCGTCGAGATCTATTACGGTGATTGTTTATTATTTCCTCGGACAGAGTCTGCATGCGGGCCAGGTAGCCTCCGGAATATTCATCCTTCTTTGTAAGGTGAAAGATCTGGTGAATGCCCATGCAGTCAATCTCTGATTTGGAAATAATTAGCTCTTAAGTGTAGATCGAAAGCGATCAAGTTTATCAGCTCTTGGTGAAATTCGAATTTGCAGATTTGTGTTCTTGGTGCCGAGGCGAAAATGTCTTTCAACGGTTTGCGACTCGAATATGCTCTTGATGGCAGTTCGAATTATGTTGCATGGAAGGATCGCATGGAGGCTGTATTGGATGATAATGGGCTGTTGGAATTCGTGGAGAAAGATGTTCCAAAGCCTACTTCTACTGATGCTGCTGTTGTGGAAGCATGGCAAAAGAAACAGGCGAAATGTCGAAGGATCTTGTTGGAGGGCGTTAAGGATCATATTGTATCCAACCTACATGGTAAAGCTACTCCATATTTAATGTGGAAAGCGCTGACAGATCTGTACCAGAGCAAGAGCGACCAAAGGAAACTGGCGCTCAAAGATAGACTGAGAAACATCAAGATGGAGAGAGGAGAAAGCATCCCCAAATACCTCACGAGGTTCACCCAATGTCGGGATGAACTGGGAAGTGTTGGTGTGACAGTGGATGATGAGGATCTGGTGAGTTTGGCGCTTCTTGGTTTGCCGAAGAGTTGGCATGCATACCAAGATAGTGTCAATGGTCAGGAAAAGTTGCCGGGATGGGAAAGACTGTGGTCTGATCTCGTGCAAGAGGAGATCCGGCGGAATACCAGAGATGGAGCTTCATCAAAGGGAGTTGATGAAGAAAACTGCGCTTTGGCTGCCAAAGCAAAGAAGGGGAAGAAGAAGTCTTCTCAATCCGGTGCTAAGGGTAAGCAGAAGCAAGACATGTCCAAGGTGAAGTGTTTCCACTGTCACCAACACAGACATTATGCCACGAACTGTCCGCAAAAGAAGAAAAACAAGAAGGCTGGCGGATCTGCATCTGGAGAGGCATTGGCCTCGCAGTTCAAGCTTGACTTTTCATTGATCGCATGCTTGGTTTCAAGTGTGATGGGATCGGTGTGGTTCTTGGACAGTGGCGCATC
This sequence comes from Pinus albicaulis, assembly GCA_034641835.2. Lineage (NCBI taxonomy): Eukaryota > Viridiplantae > Streptophyta > Pinopsida > Pinales > Pinaceae > Pinus > Pinus albicaulis. The sequence goes on along the minus strand of JAXQQM020073057.1, from coordinate 48,879 downwards.
ATTCCACATGACTGGAGATCGAGAGTTGTTTTCAGATCTGGAAGACAAAGATCTGGGCATGCACATCGAGATGGGCGATGATGGTAGATACAGTGCGACTGGTATCGGTATCGTATCCTTTCAGAGGGAGTCTGGTAAACCCTTTGTCTTAAAGGATGTCATGCATGTACCTGGATTGAAGAAGAACCTAATTTCAGTAGCGATGTTGGAGGATAAGGGGTATGATGTGGTCTTCAGCAAAGGAAAAGCCTTCTTGTGCAGTAAGACTACTGGAGAGACCCGGATGATAGGGGTTCGAGTCAAGAACCTGTATCAGTTGCAAGTATATGGCTGCGCAGCAATGGCATGCAAGGCGGGAGAAGTGGTGAGCCAGGATGATGAGGGCGAACTATGGCACCGGAGATTGGGCCACCTTCACCATGGAGCCTTGAAGATACTGTAGCAGATTTCTACGGGACTTCCAAAGGGCACTCTTGCGCAGTCAGATCAGTGCAAGGGGTGTACCTTGGGGAAGTATGTGAAAGCCACCTTTCACGAGAAGGATAGTCACGCCACGACGATCCTTGAGAGAGTTCACACAGACGTGTGTGGTCCTTTCTCAGTTGCTTCGACAGAAAAGCACAAGTATTACTTGATCTTTGTTGATGATTTCTCTCGAAAGTGCTGGATCTTCTTCATGCAGAAGAAGAGCGAGACATTCGCGAAGTTCTATGAGTTTAAAGCACTGGTTGAGAAGGAGTCGGGGAAGAAGGTGAAGGCTCTCAGGAGCGACAATGGTGGTGAATTCATCTCGGCTGAATTCAAGGAGTTCTGCAGCGCAGAAGGGATTCGAAGAGAGCTCATCGCACCCCATAACCCACAGCAGAACGGGGTGGCTGAGCGGAACAACAGAACAATCGTGGGTGCTGCACGGGCGATGTTGCATGATCAGGGCCTACCCCTTCACTTGTGGGCTGATGCATGCAACACAGCAGTGTATGTGAAGAACCGTTGTCCTCACAAGGTTCTTGGCATGAGTACACCGGAGGAGGCTTATTCTGGCAAGAGGCCTGATGTTTCTCATTTGAGAATATTTGGTTCTCCTGTCTACATGCATGTGACGAAGGATGCAAGAAGGAAGCTGAATCCGACCGTAGAGGAAGGAATATTTGTGGGGTACACTGATACGCCCCACAACTATCGGGTGTATGTGCCAGACAGTCGCATGACTATTGTTCGACGGGATATAAAATTTCTGGAGGAGAAAGCCATGCAGTGTTCGCTTGAGAGGGAGCCACACTTGCATGCAGAGGAGGAGCTGTTAGCTCCCAAGGAGGAGTCTCTGGATGTGGATCAGCCACAAGAGGAGGTTCTAGGAGTGGAAGAAACCACTCATGCAGCGCCAACCATCAGAGGGCGCAAGCGCACTACAGAGGCTGAGCGACTGGCTCAAGATGCAGAGAGGGTTGTAGGACCACCTACAGCTCAACGCAGACAGAGACAGTCACTGGATCGGTACACTGGATACATGGCTCTTGTGAGCAAATGTGTCGTGACGGAGCCTTCCTCTTTCGAGGAAGCTGTGGAGGAAACTGCTTGGGTTGATGCCATGATCGAAGAATATGATTCGATCATCAGAAACAGTGCATGGGAGATTGTCCCAAGACCAAAGGAGAAGTCAGTGGTAGGTTCGTGATGGATCTACAAAGTGAAGCAGGCGGCTGACGGGAGTGTGGAGAAGTACAAGGTGAGATTTTTCACCCGAGGCTTCTCACAGATAGAGGGAGTCGACTATGAGGAGACCTTTTCACCTGTCGTAAGGTATTCCTCCATTGGTTACATCGACTTTCATTTCAAATTCTAGATAGGGGTGGGGCACATCCATCGCATGGATGTGAATGTCAAGGCTCCTCAATGAGCATTGAGGAAGAGGTGGCCATAGAGTAGCCCTCAAGGTTTCAGATCTTTCAAGACAGGATGTCGCATGTGCGCCGATCAAGAGAGCACTCAGACGGCTGAAGCAAGCACCTCGTGCTTGGTACACACGGATAGACAGTTATTTCACCGGACTTGGATTCTCCAAGAGGGAGGCGGATCCTAACCTGTACCAGATTGTGGTGGAGGGGAAGTTGCTGATCATTGTACTGTATGTAGATGATCTGATTTTGACGGGTGATGAGCTGTTGATACTTTCATGCAAGGAGGATCTTGCTAGAGAGTTTGAGATGAAGGACTTGGGCCTCCTTCATTATTTCCCGGGATTGGAGATTTGGCAGCGCAGTGGTGGACTGTTTGTTTCTCAGGGTAAGTATGCCCGGGAGATACTAGAGAGGTTCAACATGCATGGCTGCAAGCCTGTTGATACTCCTCTTCCTGGTGGTTGGAGGAAGGAGATGCTACTGAAGAGGTAGGATGTAACTGCCTTTCGAATGTCTGGTGGGGTTGCTGATGTATCTGGTCAATACTCGACCCGACATATGCTATGCAGTTAACCAGCTTTCGCAAGCTATGGTTAGGCCTACCAAGCTCTTTTGGAAGGCTGGCAAGCATGTGTTGCATTATATCAGTGGCACATCGGGATATGGACTTTGGTATAGACAGGAGGATGGAGTGAAGCTTTGTGGCTTCACAGATGCAGATTGGGCAGGGAGCCCAACGGGCCAGAAGAGCACATCTAGAGGGATCTTCAGCATTGGGTCGACAGCAGTTTCCTGGTACAACAGGAAGCAGAGATCCGTAGCACTCAGTTCAGCAGAGGCCGAGTACATGGCAGCAAGCTTGGCTGCATGTGAGGTGATCTCGATGAGGAAGATCCTGGTCGGCTTGTTCGGGTTGCATTTGGAGCCTACAGTGATTTACTGTGATAACCAGAGCTGCATCAAGCTCTTGGTTAATCTAGTTTTTCATGATAGGTCCAAACACATTGACATCAGGTGCCATCACATCAGAGACTGTGTTAAGCGGAGGATCATGTTGTTGTCCTACATTTGGACGGAGGATCAGGATGCTGACATTCTGACGAAGGCGCTCACCAGGAGCAAATTCGAGTTCCACAGAGGTAGGATAGGGGTTGCAGACAATCGATATCTTGCTGAGACGGAGTGTTGAAAATGCAGCAAGATGATGGAGCCTAGTGAAAAGAAGTCGCCTTCACTAGGTGGGCCCGCAGGCTATTTTTGGCGCAAAGTCTATTTTTAGACTATGTCTATTTTAGACATATGGAGCATGGTCCGTGGGTTGGAGTATGTTATCTTTGGATGATTGGTCGAGGCAGCTAAAATAGATGGACCTCTATTTTTAGACTTTCAGGTGGTTTCTATTTTTAGACTGCCGAGCTAAAAATAGAATAGTCAAATATTATTTACCCTTAATAATATTTGGACTCTAAACTTCAGTTTACTCTCTTGCGGCACCTCAGTTTGACCCCCGGAGGTGGGGCATGCAGCTGACATGAGGATTTATGCTATTCCCATGTGTTTGGTTGAGATAATGCGTGATTGACTTCAGTTAGAATCATGTGGCAGAGTTTTGGTGGAGTTGATTGAGGAGTTGATGGAGATTGTGTTCCGGTTAACTAGTTGAACTAGTTGTGATCAGTTTAACTGACGATCACACTAGAGATGAGTTGGGTGAATTAAATATTATTTAATTCACTGATATTAACTCATTATTCAACTAAAGAACACATCAATTTAACTCAGTGCATGGACAGTTCAGTGAAGACAAGTGGAAGAGGTAGATGAAAGGGTGAGATCGACAGTAGTTGTACATAAGTTGTGCATGAGATTTGCACAATCAGTGGGATGAGAGTGCCAGTGATGATTGCGCTGTTCAATCAAGGTTAATTCGAACTTGGTTCAGCTACATTCACACTTTGGATTGTGCAGTAGAGGCAGGCAGACTAGAGGAGGAGTTTTGAACCCGCGATCGGTTCAAACTAAGCTAGTTTTGTGTGTAGTTTTTGGAGACAGTACTGTGTACTTGTGAGGAGTATTCTATTGTGTAAAACTACATGATTCTCATCCATTATATGATACATATAGCTGGGGGTTTTCAGCTATAAGCTTTCCCCATACATGTTGCGTTCTATGTGTGTGATTTGATGTTCTGTCGCTTTGTTTTTATTCCGCATGTGACGATTAATTTGTAGAAGCAATTATGTGTTGTACAAGCAATTCGAATTGATGTATGATCAGGTTAATTGCAGCGAATAAACTTCATTATTTAGCAAATTTCTACAACCACGGATCCGGATCAGGTCTTTCTTTTTATTAAAACAGAGAATAAATGTAGAAGCTACATTGTGGTGGACAATTTGTCCTTTTACAAACTGAGGCTTGTTATTTATAGCCTTTTTTGAGTTACAAAACCATGTGTAGATACCATAGGTGGATACCATGGGTTAAAACCATGGGTCAATACCATGGGTTAATGACATTTACAATACCATGGGTAAATTCCATGGGTGGATGGATAACATGGGTAGATGAATACCATGGGTGGATGTCATTTTCCATTTGGATCAATAATATAATTAAAAAAATTAACTTTGCCATATAATTTTTTTACAAAAATTGACATAATCAATTAAGTCAAAAAGTCTTGTTTTGGAGGTCACTAGACGATTTCAAACCTCAATAACTTTCTCATACAAACTTGATTTTCAGAACCGTTCATGGCTCCAGAATCGCAGTGATGAGGCCTTTCTAGTCGTTCAGATTTGGCACTCTTCTGAGCACTTTGAATTTTGAGCTATCATTTTGGTCCATGATCCAGTTCTGATCAGGCTACCTCTATGGGCCTTGGTGATGGCACAAACAAATTTTTTGAACTTAAAACACTAAAAATTCTTATCTCTTGGCTTATTTATCTGGGCATTGACTCGATCCAAATCGTTGGGGATTCTCTGAATGTCATAAATTGGTTTAACAACTCTCAGAGATGTCAAAAATTTTTATTACTTGCAATTCTTGAAGAGATACATGCTTTAAAATCTCATTTTATATTGATTTATGTATGCCATTTTTACAGGGAATGGAACGAGGATGCTGATTGTTTGTCTAAAGAATGGCTTGGTGGTCCATGTGTCAGACACCAGACCATACTGATTTATTTTGTTATCATCACTATATACATGTTGGTTTTTAGTTTTTCCTCCAACAATGCTATATATCCTGGAGTTTTTTTGTAGAAAGTTTTAATATGACTTTTGAAATGAATGTATATTATACTCTAAAAAACGTTTTATGCTACTATTAATATTTTGACATATATTGTTTTTTCTGGTTTATGTGGGTTGTTTTCTTATATGAGAGGCCTGATGTTTTATTTTTTGTGGTTTTGTTGTAGGGTGTTTCTCTAAGTATGGAGGCCCTTTTAGTTGTCTTGATTACATGTGATGCTCTCTTTCTCTCACTGGAATGGTGTTTACACTTTCCCTGTGGCTTCATGGGCAGTGGTTATTATTGGGCTCCATTTGATTTTGGACACATCTCTTTGTTTTGTCCTTACTCTGTGGGCGATGACTACTTATGGAATGCTGCAACATATACGATGTAATCTTTTGTGATTAGTTATAAAAGTTCGATTTTTTTTCAATGGAAAAAATATAATTATAGAAATATTAATATAAGATAATTTTATAATGATATTTTTAAATATATTTTTAAATTTCACATGGTTATAAAAAATTAATTTATCTCTAAATCATCAATTATATCTTGGATCTTGATGAAAAAACTCTTCTAAATTTCCCTTAATTTAAATTTTATCTTTATTAATTAATCACATTAATTTATAAGTTTAGTTTCTTTTTATAATTCACATCCATCAATTTTATTCTTCTCCAAATTTATATCTTTAATTCATTTCTCAATATTTTTTTCCTTAATATTCATTCCAATCATTATTAATCTGTCACTTTAATCTATAATTATAATTTTTTTAATAGCATCTTCAAATTTACATTTCATATCATTAATTTAATGCATATATATATATATTCTCTAAACGAACCTTAAAAAAAATCCACATCAATTATTATATATATTTATAAATAATTAATTCTCCTAGCTTTCCACCTCTCCATTTCCTTCAAAGTATTGGGTGTTTCCCATGAAGATGGACTCACATAGAAGTTTGAAACATTGGGTTTAAAAAGCTCTACATAGGTCATTCAACACTCTCTCAAAATAATAAAATATCTTTGCATCTTGTCTCATTTCATGTGATATTTCTGTGCTTTGGGCTATATTGTTTCGTATTTCCAATGTTATGGTTTTCTCGCAGGTCAAATGCATAACAAAAATACACTTTACAATAAAATTAAGGAATAACATAAGTTTGCATTAAATTTTTCTAAAAGTGACTCAAAAAAAGAGGTTTAAACTCACCAAGTGAGCTAGTGCTGTTGTTGTATCTCTACTTTGAAGTGCATGTTTTCCAAGAAATATGCTCACAAAAAAGAAAATGATTTTTTTTTCCAAAACTAAACAAAAATGCAAGTTTAGTTACCTCTTCAAAGGTAAATTGGGTAAAAAAAATTACGTTATAAAATTAATTGTATAAAAATAATGGTAATGTTCCTACTAACATTATGTTTATATATTTATGTGTTCAATATTTTCTTCTTTTTTTCTTTATATTTTAAATATGGTATAAATATATAATAGATTTATCCTAACTCTAGATTTACCAAGCGCCTAGAGGGATCAAATATCTTGAGGTGCAAACTTCTTTTAGAGTGAAAAGATATATGATCCCTCTCGACCCGAAGTTATGATAGATCTAGCATGGTTTAATTAGTTGTATATGTAGACAATATTATAACCATATATTGTTTCCTGATAATAATGATGACATGGAGGAAGTTGATATTCAAAGTTATCAATTTGATTTATATTATGTGGATTACCGAACAAGTATAGGTTTATACTTTTATGGAATGTATTTCTGTTTGGACTCATGGATTTTTGGAGTTATGATTACATAGAGAAATGTATCATCTATAATTTTGGCATATTCAGTATTATATATCTATATTATAGATTGAAAAAATCAGTGTTACACTTTTAAATGGAGAGAATATATTTAATTTTATACTTTGAGGAGACATATATATATATATATATATATTATTTCTTAAAACGTTTTGTGTAAGATTAAAGAATTACCTTAGTTTAGTTAGGAAATGCAAGTTTAGTTACAACAATGCATGGCTTAAACAATTACCTTAGGCTAGGAAATGCAATTTTTCTCACTATTTCTAATTTACTTCTGAGATCACATGGAGCACACAGAAAAGAGCATCAAAAATCAAGAAAACACTTTCTTCTTCTTTTTTCATATTCCAAGGTCACATACAATGCATGTAAAATATTGTACACACAGTAGATGACCCCACACAAGTCGAGGGTCGGGGTTTGGTCTTTTCTATTTTTTTCCAAACTCGCATGAACAATTGATCTATCGACTAGGATGATGGCATGACTGGCCGATGGCCCGACCCACTGGAGGCCCAACTGGATCAGGGGTCGGGGGATGATCCAATTTTAAATTTTGATGCGCGAATTGACCTATGACTTGGCTGAATAAGCCCAAGTCTTGACTTTACTCCAAAATTTTCCTAAGTATGCAATTTCTTCAATAAAGATTTTGTTTTTGCAAAACACAAGGGAAAGTTATAACCTTGAGGCCTGTAACCCTACCTGTTGAGATTTTGATATACATACTTTGATAGATCACAACTCCTCCATTATTAGGAGTTTTTTAGGCTGTCATATATCCTGGAAATCCCTTTCTGAGAATATCCAACCATGCCACTTCTAGGAAAAATAAGTTGGTATTTTGAGGTAAAAATTAATTCAAAGCTTAAGCCATATAACCACCATAGCTATAAGATTTATAACTTCTTTATTTAACTGGTTACTATATGGTTTTGTAATAAAGACTACAATAACCAAAAGTGATGCAGAAGCATCCGACTCGAAACATCATTCTATTTTGGTTGACTTAAGGGGTGTAATGTTTATTAAAGAATTTAATTTATTTATAGGAATTTTATATATTTTTATATGATTTGAGTGAGAAGTATGTATGTGAGGTTTTTAATGTAAATATTCTCAAATAATTGAGAATACGAGAGATGTTAGGCTTGTAAATATCTCATAAAAATATTAGGGATTAGGAGATCATAGATTAGATTAGTTGAGTTGTCGAGATCCTTAACGGATCATTAAGAGACTTTAGGAAATAGTTCAGAAAGCTATGGAGAAAATCATGGATCTAGAATGATCCATAACTATGTAATTATTCCTATAAATGTAAGCCTGCATAAGAAAGGTAGAAGTAGAAGAGTGTGTGTGAGTGTGAGGAGAGACCAAGCAAGAGGCCCACTTCTATGTAAATATTTTATTTTATTGATTAATTATTTCAGTGTTTGGGTGTGAAAATGTTTTTTTTAGAATATGTGTCTATTTATTTGTCAAGCCTATTGGCTTGGTGCCATCATTTGGTATCAGATCCCATATTTTAGTTGAGAGTTGAGAATGTGAAGATAAAATTGTGAGAATAGCAAGATCGCCGGTAATATTACATGTCCAAGGATATCTCTTGTGAATTTTTGGTTTATAGAAATCTCGTTCAAGGTTGGTTGGAGACTGTAATCAGTGGATTGCTTGAGTGCCTCTCTAGAAGAGAAGTGATGGTTGTGGTGATCGATCACTGAGATATGCTTCAGCTGGAGAATTATGGACGAACCTGCTAGATGTAGAAAGAGATGTTAGACTCCTGTATTTCATAGTATCACTAGGTGACTGATTATTTTATCTGGTCTTCCATACTAAAAATAACATTCCATGGCTATCATTTATTTTCAAGAAAAATGGGAAATCCATGCTATTAAGAGCATCAAAAGAATCTATGTGCCTGGCAGTTCAGTAGAAGGGGAAAATATTACTGATAAGGTGTGATGGTGATCAAACTGAATTATTGACACTCACAACCATGTTTTACAAATATTTTCATGGATGGAAAAGGAACACAAAGCAGCAGCAACATAACTATCATTAAGACAATGGTAAAGAGAAACAAAGCAAGAAAAGGAAAGCTTCATTTTATGTTTTAAATTATTTGGTTGGCTGCTAGTCTAAATGCACTTATGGAAAATGTTATTTGTATGGTTTAAATCTTGATTATAAATTGATATCCCAAAGCTTTAAACCACAACAATATATCCCTATCATACTTTCATTTCATTCCATTTCCCTTGATTTACATTTCATTCCCCGCTCATATATTTCCATATATTTCCATACATTTCCTTACATTTCCTTTCACAATATCCTGATGCATTATTTATAAAAAATCACCCGGCCATCACTTATCCCTTTCATTTTAATTTTTTTTCCTAATAAATTTCCCTTTTATTTCATTACAATACACCCAAATATATTTTCGCATCGGCCAAATCGCAAAATTTTTCAATTTCCTTATCCTACAAACCTTTCAAAATGCGACTTGCGATGAAGTGGGACGTGTTCACCCGTGGCGCACAAATAAGCCTCAGATGTTGCCCGCACTTCGTAGCCCACATGTTTTTAACCTTAGCTCTTAAGACTTATGCCAAATGTTGTTTTTTCGCCGATGCGATGAAGTGGGACCCGTCATACCTTAGCGCATTATCGCAACCATCATACCTTACCTTTTCCACCATTTTCTGCTATATCTTTCTACTTTACCTTCCATCACCATCTCATTGTTTTACCTCCACCTTCCCATTTCCCCGATTGCGATTAAAGTGGGTCCATTCTCCCTGACATGTCACGCTTTCCTCTCCATCCATTACATTTCGCAGATAATAAAATTTAGCATTACAAAAAAACCTTAAAACCTGCGATCGTCGATTTGCGATATATCACATCACACATTTTTTAACTGATCATTTGAAAGCGCTCGCAGTGTATTTTGTTTAACCTACAATGTGGTTGGCCCCACCACAACAATTCTATCCCCCACTTCAGGCCACTTGAATCATAAACCTTACCTTACCTTAGAGGCTTTCTGACTTGCAATTGTGATGAAGGTGGGTCCCTCTCCCCACACTTCGCAAGTTTTAAAATTTTTCCTTCGCACTTATAACTAAAACTTAATAGTTGCGATCTGCGGGTTGTGGTCGGTCCCACCTTTCTTACACGTCACCTCTTTACTTCACATAACATCACAAATTCCATTCCTTATATCATAAACTCTAAAAAATGCGATGTGCGATATTTATATGGATGCGATGAAGTTATAGAACTAAATTCTATAGAATTTCAAGTCCGGATATATGGGTTTTTTACGATATTTTATTTAAAAAGGGTCAAGTTGGGCATATGAGGTTTGAACATCACTTTATGAAGAAATAAGGTTAAACGTGATATAAAGGACTCAGGTAGAAAAAGACAAAAAGGATCGAGTTGGGTCCCACCTGTGTGCTATGTCATTCCACCTCTAATCACCCTCCACCTTTCCTCCTCCTCCACTCCTATTCCCCACATCTGATGACCCTTATCTAATTTCGGCCTCCCTACAGCATTCAAACTTAATCATGAGGGGGGGGGCGAAATGGGCGGTATCTATTACCGCCCACTCCTCCATGTGTCACACCCTAAAAATTTCACACCCCCCTCTCCATTAGTGCTTACTACTTGAGGCCCCATCTAAAAAGTTGTTTCCACCATCCTCCCAAACCACTGCTCCCATGCCACGTCCTCCATCATCCGTCCTCGTCCGCCAATCACCATCCCTACACATCTGGGAAAATGCAGTGTGTGTGCCAATGTATGAAGAAATAGGCTAAAACATAGCAGAAAGACTCAGGTAGGACTTGAAAATGGGCAAAAGGAAGAGCGAGGCTGAACGTCATGGTAACAAAGAAACATATAGAAAAGTTCGAGTCAGCGTTTGTGCATAGATATAGCGGCAGAAATAGAAGGGGCAACAAAGCACATTAGCATAGTCACTAATCAGTGAAAAGTAGTCGGCGTTGTGCTAGAATTAATTACCCAACGTTGGTTTTCTGAAGAGTGGGGCGAGATTTCAGAGCCACCATTGGTTCCCTCTACGTGACCATCACAACTACCTTCGAGTTTATTGTTTAATCTTCCATAGAGCCATCAAAGCTTTTGGATCCACAAAGAGCTACCCAAAATTAATTCTAAAAGCAGTGTTCGTGCCAAAGATTTCTGATCAGGCCTTGCATGGCCACACTTTTCCATTTATTTCTAAATTGTAATCAATGAAGTGTTGCCAAAGTATATTAGGGAAACCGAATCAAGTTTTAGTTAAATACTGCTTAAATTTCCATTATCAAGGGTTGGATATTGTTAGCCCCTGCATTGTAAGAAATGCTATATTGGAGCACTATAATTTTGGAGCTGGACATCAATAATCAGAGACCGTTTTCGAGATTCTTGAGCTTTGTTAAAATGGTGATGTGTTACTTCTCTTTAGTCATTACTGAACCTCACTGTTTCTTTCACCTCATATTCATACAGCTTTAAAGATCCATTTAGCACAGTTAGATTGCCTTGTGATTCTCTTGAATGTTGATGCGTCATTCTAGCATTTTGACTCCATAGCCCAATGGATTAGTCTCTTCATCTCTATCTATCCAACCACACAATCAATAAAAAAAAACAACCCTCATTTCTATAGCTAGCCTAATATTAGCACTTGCAGTTATCAAGTTAAATCATAAAACAGAGAGATCCCTCTCTGAGTCTAGGAAGGCTAGGTCCTTGACTCCAAAGTGTTTTGATGATGTCCTCTATCGTTCGTTCTTTCCAATATTACAAATTACAAAGTGTTAACAAGAGTTGTGGCATAAATTGTGAAGGGAGCCATAGATCGTAAATCTCACTACGAATTCTTCAATTTCAATTTTCTACAATTCTGTTTGACTTCAATTAATTGAATCAGAATTGGATAGATGATGGTTGGTGTTGTTTTTTTTTTAATATTTGGTTTGCATATTAGTTTTATGTTTTTGAATGTGGGGATTTCGAAAGGAGAAAAAATAATGGTGGATGCAGCTTTCGATCTTGTTGAATGAACATTTGCATCTCCGGTTGGGCGAGCTCTAATTTCTCCTCTCGCTCTAACCTCGAGTTCGAGTTGAACATCAATAATTTGATTGCCTTGATAGAGAAGTTGTATTCTGTCGCCAGAAAAGAGGTTTCCAAGTGAATGCATCGACAGATGAGTTGAAATATTGGCGGCGATGGCAATTGTTCGATGCATTAAACGGTGTTGAGGATCTGCGATGATCCGAAGATGAAATTGATATTAAGGGATCACTTAATCATCAAAATTAGGTTGTGGAGGCCTGGTTTATATACCATCAAGAGGCTGACTTCGCTTATTGAGCCACCTCATGCCAATTAGACCTTGTGAAGTTGTTTCAAGGCTCGTGACTACAGTAGGAGAGTTGTTGGAAAATTTGATGTGTTTGTGGGAAATAGATCGTGCTTCCTTGTTTTTGCTTCCAACAAGTGGAATTTGAGTAAATGAGTTGTTATTTTGGAGATTGGGTGAGTTGTGGTCCACTTTGCAGTGGGTAGTAAAGGCCATTTCTGAAAAAAATGTTTGGTTGTGTCAATGGTAGGGCGTAGTATATTATCCAAGCGTTCACTACCACGTAGCCTTTGAGAAGTGGAGCGTAGAATAATTTGGAGTCTACGTTGTTGTGTTGTTGTTGAAATCTATGAAGATTACATAGAGCATGTAGGAAGAAGCTACTAGTAAAGGCCCTAACTGGGTTTTCAAATTGTGGATTTTAACACTATTTTAATCGCACATAAAGGGTTGATTGCAGACTCCACAAAAATGTATATGTGCATAGTTATGGTATCGAGATTCTAAAAGGTATATGTGAATTTTTTATTGATAAATTGTTGGATATTTGAGTGGATGCAACAAGTGTGGGGAATTTTTAAGGAGATGTGTTAAAAGTTATTCCCTTTTCACTCATTTAAATAAAGGTCATGTTGAAGGCGTTGGGTAAGTAGGGTTGGAAATAATTAAAGAATTCAATATCAAATCCTACTTTGAATATACCATGATTTACATTAAAGAATGGTGACTAAAAAAGTTATATGAATGCGGTTTACTACAATTCATGAATGCATGAGAATTCATGAGTTGGAGGAGAAGATGATTGTTGATAATCATAGCATAGGTTCAGGGAGAAGCCATAGAAAGGAGAAGGAAGATGCCAAGGCAAATGTCATGAGAAAGATTCAAGAAGAGATTGAAAAAGAGAAAGTTGAGATAAAACTCCATCTTGAGTTATTGATGGATATGTTGCAGAGGAATAAGGAAGACGAGAGGTATGGTTGGCTTATGAGAAGGAAAATAAAATGGCATAGATTTCAAGTGAAGTGGGAGCATAGAGTGAATGCTCAACTGAAGGAAGAGTTACTCAGAATAAGTGAGAATGCAGAGGAATTTTTGGTATGTGAACTAGAGCATTTCCCATTTTTTTTTGAAAGTAATGAGGATACATAGGATAAATCTATAGAGGATCTTTTGAATCATATGAAAGATTTAGAGCAGCAAGAAAACCTGATGGATGAAATATCGAGTGAGACCACAAGGTCTTGTGTTCTTAAAACTAATAATTTTTGTGTGATTGCAGGTATTGTAGAAGACAAGGTAGTGATAGCTCTTGAAGAGGGCTTACAGAAAGACATTAATGTAAAATGTGTTGAAGAAGGAGGTGAGGCAGATTTGTCTCAGGACAAAGAGAAAACAGTCATAGGACTAAAGGAATAAGAAAGACATCTACTGAAAGATGTTAATGAAAGCAATTAGGGAACAATATAAATTGATTTTGTGATCAATGAACTATGGAAGTTGATGATGGGACAATTTAGATGGAGAAAAATGACAGCAGAAGGGATGATTAATTAGAATTTGAAGCTGATTGAAGAAAGGAAAGAGAACCAGAAGATAGTAGACATGCAACAGCATCAAAGGTGTAGAGCATTTGGATAGTTATAAACTAAGGTTTGGGACCCTCGAGGTTTTTCTATCAGCATATGATCAGGAGATCATGAATTTTGTCAAATTTTGGAGTCTGACGTAGGGGCAGCCAGCTCGAAAAATCATTGTATTTTGGTTGAATTAAGGGGTCTAATGTTTATTAAATAATTTAATTTATTTATAGGAATTTTGTATATTTTTATATGATTTGAGTGAGAAGTATGTATGTGAGGTTTTTAATGTAAATATTCTCAAATAATTGAGAATACGAGAGATATTAGGTTTGTAAAGATCTCATAAAAATATTAGGGATTAGGAGATCCTAGATTAGGATTTAATTGAGTTGTTGAGATCCTCAAGGTATCATTAAGAGATTTTAGGAAATAGTTGAGAAAGCTATGGAGAATATCATGGATATAGAATGATCCATAACTATGTAATTATTCCTATAAATGTAAGCCTGCATAAGAAAGGTAGAAGTAGAAGAGCATGTGTGAGTGTGAGGAGAGGCCAAGCAAGGGGCGCAATTCTATGTAAATATTTTATTTTATTGATTAGTCATTTCAATGTTTGGGTGTGCAATTTTTTTTTTTTGCAATATGTTTGTTTATTTGTTAAGCCTGCTAGCCTGGCGCCATGAAAATGACTCCCCCTGAGCTTGACATTCCATGTACATCAATGTCAAACACATTTTGCATCTAACATCAATGCTAGTGATGTTGACATCAATTCCAACACACTTGATACCTCCTGCCATCCTAACAATCCCCATTGTTTAACACTTAACACTATCATGGTCCAACCTTGTATTTAATGTTAAATGTCAACCTAAATATTTCATAGCATATTAAATTTTGTTGTGCTTTTTCTCTATTTATTTCTTAGTAACATACTTAACGATAAGTAACATAAAAGAGAGAAAAATAACTAAAAACAAACATATTATTATGTATTAATGCAAACAAAATATTAGTAAAAATGTTATTATAATTTTCATAAAAATAATTTTAAAATATAATTTACTTCATATTTTTTCCCAGTATGGAAGAGATGTTATATTATGTAATGTAAAAAAAATTACTCGATCAAATTAAATTGAGATAAAAAAAATAAAAATAAAAATAAAAAATTAATTAATTAATAAAGTTAATAAATAGAATAAAATTGAGGTAAAATAGTCAATTTACTATTGGTGGTCTTCTATAATGTGAGACATTAATTGTAACAAAAGATTAAAAGCTAAAAATCATAATTATGTGTGGAGGAGTATTGCACCACATTTAGTTAGATCAATGTAAACCCTAATTTTTGCCACAAATATTAAAATCCTCAGAAATTTCCTAATTGATTATGGAAAGAAGACCACTCAATAAAGAAACACACGCAAATACTTCTTAGCTTTGAAGATGCATGTATTCTAGGTGAAAATCACTTTGTTTCATAGCTTTCAAAGATGATATTTGTTCATGCTCTTGTCCTTGTTGTATGTTATTCATTTTATTTTATATTTTTGAAATTTTATTCTTAAGCATGAGGAAGAATGCGAAAAGGTTTTTAGAATTATTTTTTGATTATTAACTAGATGCAATAATTTGATTTCTTGAGATTTCTATTTTTCTCTAGATTTTACTATAAATCCATGAATCCAAATAAAAGTAAATTTTCCCAAAAATAAAAAATATTCCACTCAATCATAATCTGACACAATACTCTTTTAATCCAAATAAAAATATATTTCATGCTAAAGTTAAAAAATTATTGCATTCAATTTTTAATCTTACACAAAACTCTTTAAGACATTATAGATATACATATCCTCAAATTATAAAATTAAATCCATTCTTTCCATTTTCAAATATAACATTGATTTTGTCAATCTATAATGTAGATATATAATATCTAATTTGCAAAAATTATAGATGATATATTTCTCTATGTAATTGATAACCTCGAATATCAACTCCTCTCATGCCATCATTATTATTACGTATAAGATCATCTATATATACAATTAATTAAACTTTGCCAGATCCATCTTAACTTCAGGCCTAGAGGGATCAAATCTCTTTTCACTCTAAAAGAAGTTTGCATCTCAAGAGATTTGATCCCTCTATACACTTGGTAGATGTAGAGTTAAGATGATTTTGCATATATTTATGCCAAATAAATAAATTTAACACATAAATATAATGTTAGTAATAACATTTCCATTATTGTTATTTCATGATGCAAATTTTTTTACCCAATATACATCACATGTGCCATATATACGAAGAAAGGAAAGGTTAAACAAATAAACATTAGATAAACCTAATGTAATGCCAAGGGAACACAAATAATGAAGGGAAATGTGATGTTTCGTTTGAATGAGGGGACTTTATGATGCTGTTAAAATAAATTTCCAAACAAAAACACCTAACATACACCAAGCAACGACTGTTCCTAAATATTTAGTTTGATTTGGTTGTGGCGTGTGGCCAAGAAATCACAATCAGATCCGCTGGTACATTATTCAACAAAATTAACTGAAATAAAGGGTATTGAATACTTCATTGGAAAAAAAAAAAAAAAACAGATCAAGAGGACAGAAAATGCAATTTTTACAAGTTTTACAAGTTTTTTTACAAGTTTTACACATCAAGAAGCAATTTTTACAAGTTTGATTTTTTCAATTTGGAATTTGTGGATGTTGGAATCTGATATTAATGTGGAAAAAATTATATATATTTTATTTTAATGAAACAACCTTTAAATGGAGTTGTTTGATGGGTGAAAATGGATAATTAATGCTCGACATACTTTTACTGATACTCAACCAGGGCACTCGGTGTTTGCACAGAAGTGTATAAAACTTTGTCGGACAATGACTTTTGAAGTCATGTTTTTAGTAATTTTCTCTTCTTTTTTTTATTGACAGATTTCTCCCAAACGCACGGTGGCCAATACACTCCCATACAGAGTGGTCAATACCCTCCTACGCAAATAATTTAGTACTCTCTTATGTCTTACGAAGTGGTTTCCACTTCTGAGAGCACATACGCCAATCGAGGACAAGGGAATCCTTGTTTTCCTTTTTCAGCACCCTAACAGAATAACTCACCAGCTCAACTTAACGTTGGGTGAATTTTGTGAAACCATATTTCTCTCAACAAAAACAATCATTTGAATATCCAAACATGAAAAACCCACCTAATAACACTAAGAAGAAAGGAAAGAACAAGAAAAAAGAGCAACCTGGACAGGGGGCAACAACCAACAACAACTTACACGGGCATAAGCTGGGGGCAACCCCAACTAGAATAAAAACCATGGTTTGACCAATAATAACCCACAACAACAAAACAAAAACACTAGTCTACATACTAATGATGTATGTGCTATTTTCGGGAACATGGACATTATGCACATCATTTCCATCAACTACTTGAGTTGAAGAGGATGAAAGATACCAGAGTGCAAGGGGTGGGGGGGGGGGGAAACCAACAAACTGTATTAATGTAGATACCTTTCCCCCACCAAGGAGTTGTAAATAACCAAGATGAACCCTCCCAACAACCGTATCAGAATCGCCCATGGAGGAAATTCCCAAAACACCTCAAATCATGACATTTACATGGCATGGGAAGAAGTTCTCCTAAAAATGTGAAACAAAGATTACAGAACTCCACTAGAGACCAAAGCATCCACCATAACTACTACAACACCTACAACAACTTTGACAATCTCTCGACCCCTTATAGAAACCATCCTATGTATGGCTAAACGTATGGCTAAAGGGCCTCTACGTCGAACAAGCCATAACTCAAAGGTTGCTCAAAGCTACAACATAGTTGATGAATTAACGCAGTGTCCATGTGCTATGTCAGCATTGGATGTTTTACAGGCATTTTGAACTCAACGGAAATCCATACTTTCCGCGTTAAGAATAATTGATCCTGTGGATTCTCATTTGATGGCTTTCGACTTGTATAATGTCACCTTGTGTCTTCCATCGATGATCGCCTTTCAAATTCTAGTCACAATTTGGAACATCAACATCCATCGTTGCATAGTTGATGAGGGAGCATCCACATGTATCATGTCCAAATTTTTTTTGGAAGAAACTAGGATCTCCCAAGCTCAAAACATCAAACATTACTCTTAGAGCATATGACGGGTGCCTTTCTGCTCCCAATGGACTATTCCAGGATGGTTTGGTTCAACTTGCCGGTAAAACTGTGCTCATAGAAATCGAAGTCATGGATGCCCACTTTGATTACAATATCCTTCTTGGCCACAACTACATGTGCGCAATGACTGTAGTTACATCTTCAATATTTAGGATTATGATGTTCTTTCATGATGGGAAGATCATTACAATTGACCAACTCACATACTATGAGAAAAATTCATCCAACACCCCTTATGGTGTGTTACCTTTCGTAGTATATTCCCCAAAGTTTATCACAACCATTACTAAACACGGACCAGGGATATTGAAACCATCATCACTCCTTGGTACATACCCTGGAAACCCACCTTTGCTAGAGAAACCCCAATGTGCATTATGAGTTCATCAAACACCCCTCAAATTCAGGAACTAGTTCTAGATACCCCCAGTGATGCAATTGTTTATTCTACAGTCCTACCCTATGTTATCACCCAAACACCTTTCTTATACCCCCGACCTGGTTTTGTCTCGCACCAAGTCATGACAACACTCACATTGTCGAATATGGCTTTCACGATACATCTCTAGTATATGCCCCCCAGGCCATGTCAGCAAACTTAGGTATCACCTCTACGGGCATCATTCATGTAGCCCCTCCTTAGGAAACCACCCCAAAATGAGCTACATCTGAGTTGACACTAGCAGGCGCCAAAAAGAGGGATAAGAAAAAAGGAAAGAAGGTGCAGGCCTCAAACTATTCCTCAACCAGGGCACTACACCCCGTGCTTTGTGTGAAGTAGTTGAGTATCCTACCAATATGTGCCCCTAGTTAGAGGAGTTGAAATATCTTCTTCATGCCCTAAGAATACTAGTAGCCCCACCTCCACTTGTAGGAGAGAAGGCCACATCAATACGCAACAAGGCACTATGCACCAACCATGCATGCACTATATGCATAGAGTATGGGTATTACACTCATCACTGTTGGGAAATCCCTTAGTAACGAGATGCATTTGGTGCACTCGTTCAAGCCAATATCACAGCTCCATCACTTCCTGCTGCACCAGTTACAGATGATGGATCCAAAACCATATTTTCTGTGCTCGAGAAAAAATCATCGCATACGGTTCATCCGTGCACCCATAACCATACTACCTCCCACCCTTGGTTAGTTCCTATAATAATGGAAATATGGCCTCAGGCAGTATTGCCAAAACCTCCCCACACGTGTGCCCTATGCGACAACCCAACCACCTGATCAATCAATGCCGAGAATTAAGAAAAATTAGAGACATCTTTCTCTTATTGGTCCACATTCCTAGACCAACTCATTCAAATCAAGTTATGTGTTTGTGCAATCCTTGTCACATCCGCTCCCAAGTAAATCATATTTGTAATTGCCAATACCTCCCATGATTTCGAGTAGCAAGAGAAACATTGCGACAAAATGACATTATAGGCACATATCCCTCTACCAATGCTAATACTAAGATCTAGAGGTTGCCAACACCCATGCATGCTCCATCTCATGGCACAACCCATGCGTCATTATATCATGCTATGGGAGCTATTGATACCCACATCATTCATTACATCAACACTAGTCATGTCTGTAATATTTGTACCAACAACTCTCATGTTGTTGAGACATGTCCTATGTTACCAACATTTGGACAATTTAGCATATGAAATCCATCAGTTCACGAAATCCCTGAACACCATCCTCCCATGGAGGAAGATTCTTTTTCTCCTAGGACGCCAATTGTAATGTCCCCTCCTAAATTATTTTGGAACAAGATTTATTTCTACATTTTGAGGGAAAATTTTGGTGAAGACGAGGCCCATTTGATTTTTGATAGAAGACATGGGAGGTAGAGGAAAGTTTATTTTGTTTTGTTGATGATATGTGGGGATCCCCCACATAATAAATACGCACTCCCTAGGCCAATGATTTGAAATGGACGAGAGGGAAGAAAAGGCAGGAACAAAGGCTCCACGAAAGTCATAAAATTAAGGCATCGCACTTCATTTGGTATTCTTGGCTTATGGAATTTGATTATGTTGCTCGAGTTGTTTAGTAAGAGTTTTCCATGTGGAGAACTCACCCTTTCTTTGGGGGGCTTCGAGTGCCACCCTAGAGAAGTTCATCCATTATCATCTGGAGGATATTTGTAGAGAGATTTCCAGCATTTGTTTTCAGTTTTCCCCAGCAGTGCGTATTTCTAAAGGACATAGTAGTGGATCTAGTGTGGCCATTGCTACATTATTTCGAAGGGCTATTTCCAAGAGAAATTAGGAGAAGAAGGCTCAATATATTTGTTGGATATTAGGAGAGTTTGAGGGATGGAATTGCAACAATATTCAGGAGTGATTTTGCATACTCTGGGGCCAATGTAGAAGAGAGAAACTGGGCACACAGGGGAGATAGAGTCTCAACCATTGGGGCTGTTGCTTGTCGGGAGAAATAAGGGAAGTATTGATCAAGTTGATTGCTACATTTCAGGAGTGTTTGCGGAGGATTTTTTTGGTGGTTTGAAAGACAAAGTGCTTCAACAACTATTGGAGAGCATATAGAAAATCGACATAGATTCAATTGATCTCGTAATATGTTAAAACAAAACACTGAATCTATTTCTACAAATTTCGGAAACAAATTACGATCGCACAATAACATGAACAAGAAAGAGAAATAATTCCAATCGTACAACAAAAATATGTATCGGGGAAAGCCTCAGCTAAAAAACCTATCTATCTGCATATTGCATTAAGTCAATAATATGAAATAATACAATATTATTTCCCTTCCTGAGAAACCTTTGCATTATCTCTGACTATCTCACATTGATCCTAGCAAGAATGGTCTTATACTTACCCAATTTATTACTTTTGGGTTGCTCAACCTTGCTTATGTATTCCTAGAGGAATTGAGCCCCTATTAATTAGGAAATTCCCAAGAATTGATTCTGAAATTCATCTAAGGCGTCCCGCTGACCTCATGCATGACTTGTACAATTTTCTAATTATACAACTGATAGTTTTATTTACTTTAACTCCAATCTCATTTGGGACTTCCTTAGAATTGACATGAAACACCTATTTATAGTGAATTATCAGTTATCTGATTGATCACTGCATGTGAATAAAATCATATTTAATTCACTGGACCTTTCACTAGCTCATCTCTAAGCTAGAACTAGTTAAATTGATTTTAACTCAAATAATTGAGTTAACTAATTACAGCTCAAAATAAATTGTAACGAGACCCTATAAAACTTAGAGTGAACTCTACATGCCCCAAGTTTGACCCCCAACTCAAATTAACTGATCTAACTAAGTCTTCCTAAGTGAGTTAACTCATACAAGCTATCATGTGATGTGGAATAACAAATTCCTTCTAATTTAATTAAGGGGAAATTAAAGTAGAAACCGTTATTGTTGCGAATTTCAAGAGAGTGTAGGGCATTTGGGGGTCGATTTTTGAAGGTCAAAACCAGGCCAGTCCATTTCTAGGTTTTTCTAGGTTTTTTACAAGGATCTTAGAAATAAATTTTCATAATTTTCTGACCACTGAAGGCAGGGTTTCATCCATATCTTTGCAGCAAACAGTGTGAATTTTTTGGGACAACGCGGAGAAGTAGTTGGACAGTTTCTAGGTTATCATTGCTTCACCTGGGCATTTCTCCACTTGCCAAAAATGAAGTCCCATGTGCATTCCTTCAATATATTTGTACTCTTGCACCACTTTATAACAAAATGACTCAGCTTCTTCAGGTGATATCAACACATGACAGGATGATGAGCTGTCGAGAGATATCACCACCCTTGATGAGAAGCCGATAGGTGTAGAGGCACCCAGATCTTTGATAGAGTTGTGGGATGACAGTCACCTACAACAACATGGAGAGCACATAGAGGGGTTTGTGGTGGTCATGGAGGGGCAGTTTGTGACTCATGTTGAGCTCATGGTAGAGGAGGAAGAGCATTATTCTTTGGGGCCATCCACTAACTTAGAGAAGATAGATGCACAGAACATCAACAGAGTTGTAGTACTTCCAGATAGTAGCTCTCGCTGGGCTTATATGGATGGGGCTTGCAACATTACTAGACTACCTTTACACCACAGAGAGAGTGATGAAAATACCCCTCGAAAATATTTCTGTGTTGACTAGGATGGTGAATTGAGGCGACATGAGATATGTAAGGTGCAACACTCGCATGATGGAGGGCTTGTTCTATGTGTTGGAATTTGTGCGTTCAATCCCTCTCATGGGGTTGGATGGCGACAGATTTTGGGTTGGTACATGGTGGAGTGGGATAGAGTTATGGAGATGGTCGTAGTCCAGAGTGAAGCTTAGTGGGATCTCTCGGACATCGAGGGTACTGGATTTCTAGGTTGACATTGGGTTCCAAGCGGGGCTTCCTATCCGATATCATACATGCGGGATGGCTATGGGATTGATGAGGAAATCAACCCAGTGCCTCAACACATGCATTCCTTAGGGGATTTCTAGTTAGTGCTCATGGCGAGGTGGTTTATGAGCAGACTCCATTGGTTATTGGTGCATGTTGGTTGCACATGGGGTTGCAGGATGAGTAACATTCTCTTGCAGGAGATAGTTGGAGGAGGTGGCATGGGTATGCCACCGGACCGAATATTTTATGGAGAAAATTTTCGCCCATTGAGGTTTAGGACTCAAGGGTCATAGAGGATCGACACATCAAAGATATCCCCTCTAACAGGAGTGGAGTTAGGGCGCTCATGTGTACCAGGATGGATGAGGGGACATGACGCTTGTCATAGTGGGGTCACTAGCAGAGTGGCAAAAACTTTGGCACATGCAGGATACCATATGTTACAGGGTGGCATGACAATAGTCAGTGATACACAAGACTACATAGAGTCAAGTCGTAGCATCCAATGTTATATAGAGGGATGTGGCCTAATGCATATAGACCCAATTATAGGAAATACAACCTAGTGGTGTGTAGGGCTATGCAGGGAGGAGTAGTGGCCTGCAAAGGAGCATGGAGATGCATGGTGGTATACCAAAACATGTGGTTTACACTGTGGGGTAGGAGGAGTGAATCACACATTGAGGAAATGCGGAGAGTGATAGGTGCAGTGACACAGGTAGGACACACGATTCTATAGCCATAGTTAGGGGTATCCAATGGTGTACAGGGACAAGTTTCGGTTTATAATGGCATGTCAAGGAATGTGGTGGTACTTGGTGGTATGCAGTGACACACGATGCGACACATCGACTTGTTGGAGTGTTGTCTCCAGGGATACTTATGGACATGGATAGTAGGTGTACCATTGGAAGAAACTCACCTATGATCGATGAGTACAATGTTGAGCATCTAGGGACACCATGTTTAGTGGAGGTAGGGCCTCAACGGGGTTATCAACAGATCTAAGGTGAAGAGAGGGTCATCCGTAGGATTAATATGTAGTATTTCATAAGACTCTTGATCATACTCTTTGGGAGATACCTGCCCATCATCCTCCAGCGTTTCTTACAGTCATAGAGGGTTTGGTTGTTTCCCTTTGACACTCTCCATTCAGGCAGCAGGGCATGGGAGGCTAACATTAGGAAGTTGGATGAGACATGGCGTGTAAAGGGCCGAGAGTAGACTCTCCAGTCTAGATACTTGGCAGGTGCATGATTTGATGGTTACAGTATTAGGGATGGCATGGTTGATTGTCAAGGTAGCATATTTTCCACCCCTAGGCTCACACTTGGGGAGGTGATCGAGAGGGAGTTACATGTTGATTTTTCAGCTAGACAACTTAAGGTGTTAGGTGAGCATGAGATTTGGAGGACGGTAGTCCTTGTTACTAGGATGATGCCTAGGCTTTCGGTAGTACCCGGTCACATCATCAGGAGCTGGGATAATAGATATTGATGTGTGATTTGGTAGGCACAAAGAAAATGGATATTCACAACACAGGTTCTTGATGCTCGCTATTAGATACCTACAGGAGGCAGAGATGCAGTAAATAGGGGTCCCAATAGCTAGAAGCATATCATAATGGTTTGAGCATCCTAGCTAGTCAGTCATGACTTGTGTGTCAAGATGTTAGTAGGATAGGTTCCTTCTACGACGGGTAGAGGATTCTTGAATAAAAAGGCTGAGCAATTCAACTACCCATAGAGCTTAGCTGGTTTATACAGGGAAGGGTCATTGAGACTTCCATTTCATTTTAATGATTCGTTGATGATGTGGGGAACTTCTCCGTTGTGGTAGGGTGATCGACAGGAAGAGATCAGGGGAGGCCCAGGTAGACGATGGTTCAATCCCACAAGGATTGGATTGCATCTTCCAGAGTTTACTCTTGTAGTGCATGAGATGGAATACTCAGTAGGGAAATTGCATGGACAGTTGGATAGAGTCCTACATTACCATGATGCTCTACTTATTGCTAGTATGCTTAGGGCTTCTACTACTTGTATATGGTTGGATAGTGAGTAGAGAAAGGTTTTCTTCACATTGATTAGGATGGATTGGGATCCTGGTATCAAGGGATTCCTTCATGTCGAGACAGTGTTGAGATTCGGATGACCCAGTGGTACATTTGGTACCCTGGTATTATTAATGGTTAGAGTGGTGATCAATAGTTAGAGAGGGCACTTTTTCAGGAATTGCTTGAGGACAAGCAGTTTTTGGTGGGGAGGACTATAATTTCCCTTCCTAAATTATTTTTGGAACGTGAATTATTTCTACATTTTAGGGGCCAATTTTCATGAAGACGGGGCAAATTTTATTTTCTATAGAAGACTTACGAGTTATAATAAAGTTAATTTTTTTTTTTTAATGATATGTGATGACCACCCACATGAGAAATATGTAATCCCTAAGCTAATGATTCAAAATGAATGAGAGGGAAGAAAAGGCAGGAAGAAAGGCTCCACGAATGTTATAGAAGGAACGCAACATACTTCATTTGGAATTATTGGCTTATCAAATTTGATTCTATTGCTTGAGATGATTAGTACGGTCACTTGTTGTTTAACATGCATTTTCCAAGCGGAGAACTCACCTTATCTTCAGGGTACTTTGAGTGCCACCCTAGATAGGTTCATCTATTATGGTATGGAGGATATTTGTAGAGAGATTTCTAGAATTTGTATTAAGTTTTCCCTAGCGGTGTGTATTTGTGGAGGACGTAGTAGTGGATCTAGTGTGGCCATTGTAGCATTCTTCCGAAGGGATATTTCCAGGAGAAATTAAGAGAATAAGGGCCAATATATTTTTTGGCTATTGGCTGAGTTTGAGGGCTGAAATTGGCAACAATATTCATGAGTGACTTTGTAGACTCTAAGGCCAACGCAAAAGAGAGAAGCTGGGCATATGTGGGAAATAGAGTCTCAACCATTGGGGATATTGCTTGTTAGGAGAAATAAGGGAAGTATTGTTAAATTTGATTGCTACATTTCAGGAGTGTTTGGGAGGATTTTGTTGGTGTTTTTTTAGACAGAGTGTTTCAAAAACTATTGGAGGGCGTAGGGATTTTGGGCGTCAATTTTTGAAGTTCAAAACTAGGCCAAACCATTACTGGGTGTTTATGGGTTTTTGACAAGGACCTCAGAAATAATTTGCAATGGTGAGTGACAAGTGACATTCAAGTTTCTAATCATGTACCCGTCATGAAAAAATAGGGCACCATTCCAATCTGTAATGATTTTAGAGATCTAAAAAAATCATGTTGCAAGGAAAATTACCCTTCACCCTGTTAGTTCCAGTCTTCGCAGCCTGTCACCAGGGATCAACATGAGCTCTTACTATGTCTGGTTTTGTCAGATGTTTTCCACATGATGTTTAGCAAAAAAACATGTCACAAGTGTGTCTATCAATATAAGCTCGGAAAAATATTTCCAACGGTATATCACACTCCCATAACCGGCTCCCGAATTAGAAGATATGATCGAAATGAATGAGTGATCCTTGGTTATGAGGTCAGTTGCTGCACACAATGACAAGTTTAGTACAAAATCAGTTTGTGAAATAATGGTAAGGAATTTTTAAAAAGTGAAAGAGGTTTTTGTTCATAACATACCAAATAAAAAAAAACTCCTTCATTTTATGCACAGGTGCTACTATGTGGGAGATATACAGTGATATTTTGAGCCTACATTAAAAAAAAACAATTTTTTCATATTTTTTACTGTTTTAGTCATTTTAGTGCAAGGCCATTTTACAACATATGGAAAGTAATTCTGCAAAACCCAAGGAGGTTTTTTTAACCACAAGCCATGTAGAAAAAACCTCTTTCCATTTATTCAAAGGTGTCACGAATTGGGATATGTGACTAGATCTTTACAGCTCCGTTTTACAGATTTAAATTTTTAATGATTTTCGGTTTTAGAGATGATTTTGTGGAACAGATTTCGAGCAAATGGAAACGAATTTCCCAAATTTGAGAGCGGTTTTTCTCCAAAATGACCTTATCTACAAAAACCTCTTTCCGTTTTGTAACAGGTGCTATGGTTTAGGAGATAAAAGTTCATCTTCAACACCTATTTTCAAAAATTCGGCCCAAGTTTAATGTAACTGATTCTATTTTTAAGAAAATGGTTGAGCTCAATTTCCTTAGTACAAGGATGAGAAAATGTATATATTTTCTGAATTTAATAGTGTAGAGGTTGGATTTTTGCAGCAGATGGAGGCTGCTATTGGATTTTGTAAATTTTTCCTCGAATATTATTTTAATAAAGCTTTTTTTTGCTGTTTAAATTTGGGATTCATCACGGTGTTTAATGTGCAGCATGTTTTTCTTGTAAATTCATTTCCATGCTTTGTTTTTTCTGCTAATTTTTTTACATCATTCTCTAAGGGAAGTGTTAGGAATCCATCCACGCACGATGCTCCTCTCACAATGATTATTTTGTTTGATGTAGTGGTTATCTTTTCAGAATCCATCCTCTGTTAGATGCTCTGTTGAGTAACCCGGTGCTTCTATTTCTTCTAAAGTTGTCACTGTAGATCCATCCCCTGATTGATGCCTACATGGCAGCGGTATTTTCCCTATTTTCTCCTCTCATTACATCTTTAATTTGGCTGTACATTGCGCTTACTTTTCCCCAAGTTTTCCAGCAAAAACTAGCCCCAAATTCATAGCCCAATAGTCCCTTCTCTTGCTCTCTTCAACCCACAATTTCCAATGAAACCCTCCTACTTATATACCTAGCCTAAAATTAGCTTTCATTTCAGTCATCTCAAGCCCTATTGATTATTTTTCACTGAGATTAGCCTGGAGAGAGCCCTCTCCTATTCTGGTAGGGCTAGCTACCAGACTGAGCGTGGTATGATGTTACCCTGAACTCTGCCTTCCTTCAGCCTGAGGTAGATTTAGGCAATAACATAGTGGCGACCATACTGGGGAAGAAAATGGTATGCTTGTTGGTGTTATTTGTTTTTATAAGCTACAAATGGAGCCTGAAGTTAGCCAGGTAGCCTTCGAAACGCTTTTTCTTTGCATTAGTGAAAGTAGATGAATGCTGCTTCAGTCAATCTCCGGTTTAGTTTATGAATTGAACATTTGGTTTCCTCAGTAAGATCTAATCAAGTTCAGATCTGATTGTTGATGGTGGACAACAGTCAGACACATATGAAGGCTGAAACATTCACCTCGTGACTCCAACTCAATCCAGAGATTCCAGTGCTCACTGATCCATTCATGCACTAAAATAAAATGGTAGGGTATGTGGCAGACCCTGCGCTTTGTGAAGTTTTAAAAGAAGTTAGAGATCAATTAGTGGATATTGAAATTGATGAAGTATTTTTCATTGTCGTGCTTCAATTTTTGAGATCTTCGAAGTTTCCTGCTAAAGCTAAAACTGGTTTCTTTGAGTTAGTTGTTGAAAAATTTGAGAAGGAGATTCAGTATTTAAATGATCAGATCCAATCATATGAATTTCGAGATCCCAAAAAGTTTTTGGAAACTCTTCCTCCAAAACAAGAAACAGTAGAGCTGCCCATGGATATTTGCATTGATAGTTTGCAGTTGGAAGTATGTATTGCGGAGTTGGGGTAGCAAACAAAGTCTGGCTTTTGCGATCCTATTGCAACGTACATGAATTTTTTTTTCAGTTTGAACGATAGATAAAATTGTATTTTACATAACCAGACTCGTTATGTGCATGTATAGCTGTCAGCATTTACATTTGTGTCCTGGTTGAAGCACTTTCAAGCAGCGTCCTTGTCACAGTTACTTGATTGGTTGATCTGGCATTACAATGTTACTTGATCTATTGGTTTTTTAGCAAAGTAGGGTAGATTTGTAAATAAATACGTTGCCAAAGGCAACATTTCAGTTTCCGGTATTGGTTTATGTACATGTTGCAGTATGTATATGTTTTTGGATTGGTATGAGTTGTTTTGGGTTTGCAGTTGTTTGACCATCCATAGCCCAATGGATGAAGGCACTGCCTACTTTCCTAGAGATCTGTAATTCTTGGCACCTCCAAGGAGCTACCATCCCCATTGGAGCCGATGTTAGTTCCAGTCTTCACAGCCTGTCACCAGGGATCAATATGAACTCTTACTATGTCTGGTTTTGTCAGATGTTTTGCACATGATGTTTAGCACAAAAAATGTCACAAGTGTGTCCATCAGAAGAAGCTCGAAAAAATCTTTCCAACGGTATATCACACTCCCATAATCGGCTCCCGGATTAGAAGATATGATCGAAATGAATGAGTGATTTTTGGTTATGAGGTCAGTTGCTGCACACAATGACAAGTTTAGTACAAAATCAGTTTGTGAAATAATGGTAAGGAATTTTTAAAAATTGAAAGAGGTTTTTGTTCATAACATACCAAATAACAAAAAAATCCTTCAGTTTATGCACAGGTGCTACTATGTGGGAGATATACAGTGATATTTGGATCCTACATTAAAACAAAGCAATTTTTTCATATTTTTTACTGTTTTAGTCATTTTAGTGCGAGGCCATTTTACAACAGATGGAAAGTAATTCTGAAAAACACAAGGATTTTTTTGTTAACAACAAGAAATATAAAAAAAACCTCTTTCATTTTATTCAAAGGTGTCACGAATTAGGATATGTGACTAGATCTTTACAGCTCATCTTTACAGATTTAAATTTTTAATGATTTTCTGTTTTAGAGATGATTTTGTGGAACATATTGCGAGCAACTGGAAACGAATTTCCCAAATTTGAGAGAGGTGTTTCTCCAAAATGACCTTATATACAAAAACCTCTTTCAGTTTTGTAACAGGTCATATGGTTTAGGAGATACGAGTTCATATTCAACACTTATTTTAAGAAATTCGGCCCAAGTTTAATGTAACTGATTCTATTTTTAAGAAAATGGTTGAGCTCAATTACCTTAGTACAAGGATGAGAAAATGTATATATTTTATGAATTTCATAGTGTAGAGGTTGGATTTTTTTAGCAGAGGGAGGCTGCTATTGGATTGTATAAAGTTTTCCTCGAATATTATTTTAATAAAACTTTTTTCTGCTCTTTAAATTTGGGATTCATCATGGTGTTTAATGTGCAGCATGTTTTTCTTGTAAATTCATTTCCATGCTTTGTTTTTTATACTAATTTGTTTACATAATTATCTAAGGGAAGTGTTAGGAATCCATCCATGCACGATGCTCCTCTCACAATGATTATGTTGTTTGATGTAGTGGTTATCTTTTCAGAATCCATTCTCTGTTAGATGCTCTGTTGAGTAACCCGGTGCTTCTCTTTCTTCTAAAGTTGTCACTGTAGATCCATCCCCTGATTGATGCCTACAGGGCAGCGGTATTTTCCATATTTTCTTCTCTCATTACATCTTTAATTTGGCTGTACATTGCACTTACTTTGCCAGCAGAAACTAGCCCCAAATTCATAGCCCAATAGTCCCTTATCTTGCTCTCTTCAACCCACAATTTTCAATAAAACCCTCCTACTTATATACCTAGCCTAAAATTAGCTTTTATTTCAGTCATCTCAAGCCCTATTGATTAATTTTCGCTGAGATTGACCTGGAGAGAGCCCTCTCCTATTCTGGTAGGGCTAGCTACCAGACTGAGCGTGGTATGATGTTACCCTGAACTCTGCCTTCCTTCAGCCTAAAGAGGCGGTTAGGCACTAGCAGAGTTCCCGAATGGGATGCACTCCTCTGCCCCTTAGGGGTCGTGGGAGGAGTGGTGTATGGTGTGGTGTTGGGAGACTGACTAGGGTTCCCAACGAAGGATACCCCAATAAAGGATGAACCAATAATGGTGGCAGCGTTCTGTCTTTGATGCCTAAATGGCGAAAGACTTGGAACCCCTCCCGGTAATGGAGGGAGGTGAAAAAGACGCCTAGATTGACAAGGTCCCGTTGGGTCTGTTCTAGTGTCGACTAGGTTTGGTTTTGGAAAAAAATTGAGAGGAGAGTCTATGATCAAAGCAAAATTGTGGTCACATACATAAAACAAAGAGACAATAAAATAAAATTTCCCTTCAAATTAATTCTATGTGATCAAGCAATCAAAAAAGTGGTTTTTGTTTGTTTGCATATGATACTCAAAATCCTAAAAGACCTATTCGTCCTCACACACTCAAATGTAAATGGGCCTTGAGAAGATATATTGCAAGTGATGACACAACGTCCTGTAAGATCTGGCGACGCCCCCAGTCAGCCGAAGAAAATCCACCAAGGTAAGGGTAGAGGGTCTAGCGCTTTCCTGCACCATCACCTATAGGGAAAGGATGCCCTAGTTTTGGTCACTAAGTACCACCATCACACATGAGCGTTCAAGTCTTGGGCTTCTTGGTAAGTCAACTAACTGTACCGAGTATCAGCCGGGTCAGGTACCCCCAACTGATACTGCACACACTGCACCTAAGCCTAACCCCCTTTGAAATGGGTCTCTGCCGCGCTCGGGTTTTATTTTCTATGGGATGATAGGTGGATTTGAAGCTCCCTAAAAATTCAACTTCTATGTTTCAATATGAAGATTGATCAAGGCGACTTATTGGATGCCTACCCCCTTGATCCTAACTTAAGATATAAATTATTTTGTGGCCCCTGTGGGGAGAATTTAGTGAGTTTAGTTAAGTTAGTTTTAGGTGTCTTTGCTTTTCTTAGTGAATGAATGTGTGTGAGAACAAAGTGGACAAGCACATAGTTTGAACGTGTGGATATTCGATGATCCTTTTCAAAATCCCCTATTTAAACTATGTTGTATTGTTTAAAAACATAAATTTTTTTCAGAATGCAAGTTATTTTTCCCCCCTACTTAAACTATCTGTGAACTTTGCAAAAATCAACTTGAAATAAAACTGACACTAAGGCTACAATTTAAAACAGCTAAGAGTGAGCTTTAGCAAGCTGTGGGGTACCACAACCAGTGTTGGCAGGTGTATTAGGGGCTACCAAGCACTTTACAAGTAGGAAAAGATAGAAATAAGGGAGAATTTTCTCTTTTTGTCTTTTGCGCCGTAAAAAGGAAAAAATAGGCACGATGACTACGCATGGTCATCTACGAATGCACACATGCACAGAGGCGCATACAGCCAGAAGGAAAAGCGCGCAAATTCCTGCAAAAGTAATTTTTTGGAGTTGTTCTTCTTCATTCTATCACTTGGGATGAACTAGGGATTGCAAGAGAAATCAGGGGAAATTCAAATCCACTCCACAGCACAGACAGAGGCCTCTGAAAAAATGGCACAACCACGTAAACTTGGTAATAAACATTAGTGGAGTCACCAATCTTGTTGAAGTGTGTTTGGTGCAAGTATGTATGAAATCACACCAAATTAAGGGGTGTGGTCTACCCACTTAAGTTATTGGTAACAGGAATAAAAAGAAGTGGAGTAAAGAAAGTTAGTGGAACAAGCTAGAATCATAAGCATACTAGATAGAGAAATAGCATGCATATATAAACTAAAACTAAAACAAATAAACATGAGCTCTGAAAGAGTCAAACAACAACAATAATACAAACGGTGGCTCTTGGCCCCTATTATTGAGCGCTGGTAGGAATAAGAGTGAAACTTTGCCCTCTTGCCAAAGGGCCCCTAGAACATGGGTTCTAAGTCTCGATGCAAGGACGTTTTTATCATAATCTTGCTTCGGTGCAGGATCTCCCTCTCTCTCTATTGTGGTGGACTGAACTTGTTGGATGGCCAACAATTGAGTCCCCTCTATCTTCAGCTCTGAATCACTCACTTCTGATATTTCTTGGGCAATTCTGGCCAGCATAACAATGTGTTCACAAATTCTTCATCTCATGGTAGCCTTATATAGGAGATTTCAAATCCTCCTTCCCTCTCTTGGTACATTGTGGATGGTGACCCAAGAGAGGGGTATGATTCCTTTGTGTGCTCCAAATATTCCATTGTGTGCTCACTTGATGTCTAAGGAGGCGTTGGTGGTTGTCCTTAGGCGGCTTCAAGTGAGGAATCACTTGTCTTACGATTTGTGTGGTCCCGGAAAGTAACATTTCGCCACTCCTAGGATTGCGCGCATTTTGGGTCATAAGGTGCGCAAAGGTGCTCTTCACGAAGGATAATGCACACAAAATCATTTATGACTTGCTCAAATTTGATTTTTCCTCAGACCTTAGATATTTTTAAATATTTTCCATATTCTGTAATGTCTTCCAATTATGTAAATCCTTCTGCTTGACATTAAATAATGTTGTCTTCTTCTTGTATGATTTTCCAATGTTAATTGTTGCCCCCTAATGTGTGAGGTCTAGGAAGAACTGTATAGCCGAAATACATTATAGTTTCTTTTATGTATATCGTGCATAGAGGGAGAGAGAGAGAGACCTGCGTGAAGCTTGGAATTGGAAACACCCTACACCGGTTCCAAGAATGATCGTGTCCTAAGGGACCCCTGTAAGAAAATATAATACAATACATATACAAATTTTCTATGAGGCGGGCATGTCCCTTTCTCATGATGTTGTGACTAGTTAAAAAAATATATTTGACAGATATACGTTATGTCTGTATCACTGATATGGTAGTGATCTGGTGGTTGCTAACGACGACTGTTGATGCCCTCTGGGGTGTTTTTTCTTTGAAAATAGGTGGAATATGATACCCATATGCATAAAATTGGTATGGCATATAGCTGCGCACTGTACGCATAGGCGTTGGTTGCGACCTTCCCATGTAAGCATTACTAAAAGAGATGCTTATGCAATCATAGGTCTTCGACGAATTTTATCAAAGTGAAATGGTTGTAAGGTACGATACCATCTTGACATGAAAGATTTTGTTGTAGTCGAATGTCAGGAGGATCGATGACATCTATGGGAAATGATGTCTCCCATAGTGCCACCCAAGGATGCCCCTTTTATGGGGAGGGGTAATCCAAGGTACCGCTTCCTTTTTGGAAAATAGGTGTCAAAGTCGACAAAAAGGAAGCCTCAATCGAACAAGGGGTCACCGACATGAGGGGTCAGGGACCTATATGTGATGGGTTTAACATAGGAATGTTGGTGAGAGGTGACTGAAAACTAATGATGGGAATTCAGTGGCCCAAGTTTGGAGTATACTAAGCAGCTTGGCGGCAGTCATAGTCATTTCTAATGGAGAAATCCCTAGAGTTAGTAGAACTTTTAGGGTGGGTATAAACTGGCTATTAATGTCATGGTGGCTTGTGCGAGGGGGTGTAATACTCCGACCAAGGGTGTTCATGGACTACTGCCAGGGGAGAAAAATATGGATGAGAGGGTGGGGGGACGTAGTGCATTGTTCAAGGTCTTTGTACACTTACCAAAAGAATAAAATAATGGGGTTTGGTTTGTACAAAACATAGAGATGGGTACCCCAAAACATGAAAGTGTTCGCTCACTGATATTGTGAGGAAGGTGTTTTTTCTGAGAGTGGGGGTCCCATTGGTTGGTCTCATGTGTGGGGTTGATGAATCAGATGAAGAAGTATCACAGATGGGATTAGGATGGTGGAGGTATGGTGGGCCAAATGCGAGGCATGGTAGTGTGCTTTTGATCTGATTGTACAACCTGATCGTCCGAGAAGGGGTTTTTACTTGTATGGTAAACTTGACCTTATGCATGGTGAATGGATGGGCATGAGGTGCTTCCTGGACTTAAGTGGTATGGCCATGGCGTCACTTTTGTTGTGATATGTGGTCTACTCTGGGTGACGAGTGTCATGGAGAGGAGGCTCTATTGACCAATGAGGATGTTTATCATGTGCATGGT
Organism: Pinus albicaulis; assembly: GCA_034641835.2. Taxonomy (NCBI): domain Eukaryota; kingdom Viridiplantae; phylum Streptophyta; class Pinopsida; order Pinales; family Pinaceae; genus Pinus; species Pinus albicaulis. The sequence continues at coordinate 14,537 of JAXQQM020073057.1, read as the reverse complement.
GAGGTGATGATAAACACGGTCAAATATGAGGAACCTATGGTTGATTTCTGATGGAGAAATGATGTCAGGATATGCAGAGTTTACTAGGACTCTATCATGCTGGGGGTAGAATGATACCTGATATAGAACTTTTAGTAGATGGCGTTATGGATGGTTTGTGAGCTTTTCTTGCAAAAACAACTACCTCAAGTGAAAGCATCTTCTTTATCAAACATTGTTGCAAGTAATGAGATTTAAAAAAGAAGATGAGAGAGGGCATACCTACCAGCGCTAAAAATTTAATTTTTCGAGAGTGCGAGTGTTGATTATGGTGCAAATTATGGTTCGGAAAACGGACCTTCTCATCTCTCATTATGGTCCTCCCAAGTTTTGAAAAGGGCGATATATAGGTGAATATGGCCCTAATTCAATTCATTTGTACTTGCTACATTTTTTAGAGGTAAAAGGCTTTTGCATAGTATTTCTTGCCGTTGTGGTTAGCCTGAGCACTAGGAATTAGTGATATCATGCCAAGGTAACCTCTATGACGTCTTTCACTTTAATTTTTTTAGTTTGATGTTGTCGGGGTTCGTACAAACTAGGTTTGTACAGATTCTGAGTGTTTTTTTCCCTAGATTGCATGGACGATCAGGGCAAAGGCACACCCTCTGTGTGCATTTTCTGAGGATAAGCGCGCTAATAGCACTAAGTTCCCCTTCTTTGGTGTGCCTTGAGCGCGCCTGTGGAAAATACAGGCGCATAAAGCTGAGAAGATTTTTTTTTTTGGATTTTGCCTACTTTTTATGTTTTTTCTATTACTGATGGGTACCTGTTTTGATGACAGGTTGTTGTGGTGGGAGCGAGATTGGCTCGAGCTCCATACTACATTGGTTTCTGATGCTGGGGGGTGCCGTCAGCTAGCGCAATGGGGCCTCCTAAAGTTCACAGAGAACGAGCTTCTTCGATCACAAGACCAATTGCTATGCTACTTGATCCGACACTGGTGTAGGAAGCGCAACATGCTCATGTTGCATGGGATGAACCTAGTCATCCGTCCTTAGAAGCATGTTTATTTTGTGACCAATTTACTGCCTCAAGGTGAGGCGCTGAGGTATCCACTCCCTTCCGAGAGAGTGGATCTAGAGAGGTTTCAGAGACGTCACTGTGGTGGGGCACCTCTTACAGAGGGGTGCATCAGCATTGCATCAATGACAGATTTAGTAGAGCAATGTGCTCTGGTAGTGATTGTGCGACTTGCAGGGCCATCGACTCTGCATCGGGCATTAGGACCACAGGTTGGAGTATTGCACTAGTTGAGGTCCAGGCATTTTAATGATTTTTCCCATTTTTGCTACGATGGGATGGTGGCACAACTCAAAAAGGTCCATAGTGGATCGAAGTTGTTAGTGTACGCCATTATTTTGTGTAGCATTATGTATGAGAGGGTATTATTGCTGAGGCCAGTGGTTGTGGTGCCTCCTAGGGGGCCATGGGAGCCTCGTATGAGAATGTGGGCTCTGGTGATGTCATGAGGCAGTGGTGGCATGGTGGGACATTATTGAAATGCCACGACAGAGGCCTGGTTCAAGGTGAACCCATAGATGTTCTTGCCATTCCCATATGCGGGGATGGACTTCCCAGGGGATCCAGATATGGGTCTCCCTCCTGGTTATGCTTAGGGGACAACAAATACATTTTCTATGTTTTCTCCATTTATTTGAGTATATATGTGCTTATGTGTTTTTCTAGTGACACTGACATAGTCTTGGTTACTCTTGCAAGTGTTGGTGAGGTGGGTCGCCCCATGGCTCAGTTGGCTGGAAAGGATCCTCTATTGCAACCTAGGGGTGGGCAGAGAGGAGATGCTCCTAGAGGACCTGATGGTGGTGATGGCCCTTCGGGAGAGGGCAGCAGGTCGGCCACTGCCGAGGCTACGGCCGAGCGAGCCCGTGTCGACGCAGCAGTGGCACATGCAGATATGGTGGATGCTCATATCGCAGAACTGATTTCTTGGGTGTCAGTTCTCGAGGATGCCTGGGGTCGAGTGGACAGCTTGACCCAGAGGATGCCTGCTCGGGGTTTTGTGGATGATCTCAAGGAGTTTTGGCTGGAGATTTTGATGGCCTGTGAGAGGGACTACCAGCTCATTTTACGTTGGGTCGCAGTCTCGGTGGTGACGGAAGCTCTAGTGGTGGCACCGAGAGCGATTGTGAGTCTAGGTGCCCCTCTTGAGGGGGCACCGCCATAGAGTATACTTTTACATGGGAAAGCACCATGTGGATGCTTCCCCTATTTTTGACAAATTTTTTGTATCTTTGGGCTGGCTGTTTGGTTAGCGACACTTCTTTGGGCTGGCCATTTGGTCAGTGACACTATTTTTGTACTTAGACATATACATTGTGATATATATATATATATATATATATATATATATGAGAGATATTTTTTGCGGATCTACATGTTGTGTCATATGTTTCGGTTTATGGATGATGTTATGCTGATGGATACCTTATATTTTTGTTTTTATGTGTGATGGTTTATTCGAGATGAATTCTAGTTTAGAATATTGTTGGCTATGCAATCAGTTGTTTGGGTTTGACTCCTTGGTACATGTGTGAATGTAATATAGTCAAATTGTCTGCTTAATCTTTTTGCACTCAAATATTTTCTAAACAGATGTGTATCTCTTGTCTCAAATGTTTGGTTTAAATGCGACACTAATAACTGGGAATCAAGGTAGACATGCATATGGCGTATGCCCTGATGGAGGGCATCACACATAAGTCTGATGACGGCATCATATTCTTCCTGATTGTTTGTTGCTGAACCGATGCACACACCGTTTGAGTAGAGTGGCAATCGGTCAGGGTGGTAGACGACCCAGGCAGTTGCGGCTAAACTTTGAGACCATCTTGATGCCTCATCAGCAAATCCAAAATAGGGTTCAGGTTGGTGATCCATGGTGTCACTTTGAGTGTTTTTAATAAGTCATTTGGTCAAAAAATTTCAGTGGTTGGATTTGTGTACGTTCACTCTAGAGAAGGGTCGTCTTGGCCCTTATGGGTAAAATTTCTTAAGGTAAATGCCGTTGACGGGGTTGCTAAGGCATGTCCCGTTTGGTTCTGTCAAGATGTATGCCCCTTGACAGAGGCAATGTTTGATGATGTAGGGTCCTTTCCACAAGGTTTCAAACTTTCTTGGCCCTAGGGCTTCTTTTGAAACATCATAGCAGAGGACTAGTTCTCCCTCGGTGAATGAGCGAGGGTTGATGTGGCAGTGGAATGATGCTTTTACCCTTTTCTTGTGGGCCTTGTTGTGTTGCAGCAACTGTAGTCGGCTTTCGTCAACGAGCTCTATTTGTACTAGGCACTGTTCTAGAAGCTAGGTATCATCAAGGAGTTCGATGGCGGCGTGGGAATTTGGGATCTTGCGAAAATCAATGCAAAAGTGCAAGGTACCTTGATCTTTTGTGACAAGAATAAGGTGGAAATCTTGGGGTGTAGGGGCGACCATAATCCTATTTTTGGTATGCTATGATATGAATCATATATGGTGAATCGTGTCATCGACGTTTGGTTGGGGAAGGATCTCCGTTATGGGATTCTGCATGAGCACAATGTTAGGTTCCCCGCTAGGATGGTCAATTTCCTGTAGGTGGAAATTATGCTTGCCATAGAGGTGCCTGAATGTTTCCATTAGCGGGCATACCTCTAGTGTGTGATTTTGGCTAGTGCAGATAGTACATGGTATCACTGTGCTAACAGAATAGATTTTGTTGTAATTAATGCTACTCGACATCCTAGATGTGGATGCTTGGAAAGGATCTGTTGTAGAAGAGGTTGTCTTAACGCTGTTATACTCGGGTTTTCTAAGTTGTGTGTAAGAGGAAAGTATACCCGAGGTAGCCACAAACCAATCTTTTAGATGCAGAATCTAGCCAATCTGCATCCAGAGAGGGCTCTCTCTTTATGATTTATCTTTGTTCTTGGAAGGTTTTAGGCTAGTTATAGATTCAAGAGTTTGTTTTGGGAAAATGGTGGAATCCACAAACTAAGGGCAAGGTTGAGAGCTTTCGGTCCATTGGGCTATGGAGTCAAAGGATGGCTTTACTGGATTTCTATTCTAAGCACAAGATGGTATTACAGGGCAAGATAGCTAGACAGAGAACAATCCTTAAAATTTAAAGTGGATGGGATGATCTTGAAGGAATGAAAGGCAGCTAAGAATCTTTCACCATGTTCAAAAGAAAGAAATGAGATGACTACAAACAAAGAGCAATGAAGAATTCTTTATCATAGTAATCAACAATGTTTAAATTAGCGAAGCAAGAGCATTTAAGAATTCATGCTTATAACTAATTCAGAAGAAAACATTAAGAACAATCACATCTGAAATCAGAGTACAATTAAGTAAATTCTGATTCAATCCTTTATGTAAATTATTCAGAAATGGATATGATGATATTATAAACTAATATAAAACTTAAGACAAAGGGTAGAAAAACTTATTGAACTGTAGTCCAACACATGAATCCTGCAACAAGTCCAGTGCTTTAAATCGTCATCCAGTAAGCCACGAATAAATTTCTCCAAAATGTTTTTATTCCGAAAATCTCAATGTTACAACAGAGTAATAGAATCCACCCCAAATGCTTCCGATAGTGGAGTATTTATACAAATTCTAAACTAAAATATCTTGAAACAAATATCAAAATTGGTTCACAAATCTCTCCAACTATTTACATAAATAGAACTTAATTAAAGGACACTCAAACTAATGCATCTATTTGGCACTATTTTGTATGGATAGGTGATGAAAAAGAGAAGAATTCAAATTTGATCCAACTCTTAGTTGATGATGAGGCATCCAAGTCACTAACTGCTTCCTTTCTTTGTGCAATCTGCTCCAACAATTCTGCAAACTTGGGGTCCAATGATATCTTTTTATTTCTCAATCCGTAATAGATATGTAAAAAGTGAAAGATTTTATTGTAGATAAATATGTTTTTGAGATAAACCTCTTTCAATTTCCTAAAATTCCTCTCCAGCTATGCGCAATAGGCTCTGCAAAAAGATGTGTAAAACAGAGTTTTACAGAGTCTGAAAATAGCCTCTAAAGATGCACATGTATCTCTCATTATAAAACCACTGTGAAACAAATGAGATAGGTTTTTGTAGATGGGTCTCTTAGGAACAAAAACCTCCTTCAGTTTTGTATGAAGTATTTTGGATTGGCCACAATCCTCTCTGCAAAATGATGACTTAAACTGGAATTTTCTGCAAAAAGTGCTTTCCAACATTGTTTAATATTTCCAAAAACATAATGGCTGTTAGAAAAGTGAGAGAGGTTTTTGTAGATGGCCCTCTTAAGAACATAAACCTCCTTCAGTTTTGTAAAATTCATCTTGGATTGATCACAATAGTTTCTGCAAAACTATGACTAAAATATGCAATTTCTGCAAAAATGTTCCTTTTTGTTATGTTTTTTCATCTTTTTACTTTCTTGCTCTTTTGACTGTTTTACTTTCACTTTAGACAAACCTCACTATTGGTGAAAGTATTCTCATATATTTTTACCATTTTACTGCCTTCTGTATTTACTTTTACTGTTTACCTTTGACTGCTCTGTAACTTCATTTTAACTTTCACTGACTTTTACCTGATACACTTTAACCACTGATACTCTTTAGTTGTTATGCTTTCTAACCTCTGTTTGAATAGATTTGATAACAATATTGGAGTAAACAAGTCTTATGACTAGTATTAAGACTATTTATCCAAGGATGTGATCTTCTGGTCACCTCTTCAGGGGACAACTGAGTAGATTTTTCAAGCAATTTCTCAATGGACAAGGGAGTGAGGTTTTAACCAAGTTCAAAATGGAGCATCATTCAAGGCTACGGGAACTCCCATTTTGGTTCTTGTGTGTTCAAAATGGCAGTTTCTGGGTTTTCTTCACAGAAATGTCGTGTTTTCAGTTTTAATGAGGGAAATTGGCACAATTGCAGGTTCGGGGGAACAATTCACAGTTTTAAACCTCAGAGAATGATCTCAGTGATAAGTTTTAATCACTAATTCAGTGGAAAACAAGGAAAACAGACTTTCTTTTGAAGTTCGAAGCGCTATAGAATAAATACCTGTTCTTAGAGGAAAGCTGTCTTTTAACAGGTATCAGGCAGTAGCAGGAGGATGCTTGAACACAGGTCTGGCGGAATTCTGGAGCGAAATTGAATAGAACAGTGGATTTCAGTGGAAATTTGAAATTCGTAGCCGAAAGCACAGTCGCGTTCAAATGGTGAAAATGACATAAAAACACGAAATTTTGTTTTATTTCCAAAGTCAAAAGAGGGGTTTTAGTTTTTCGAGGAGTGACGTCACTTTAGTACGGGCTGACGTGGGGCAGGGGGGCCGGGCGGTAAGCGGTTAGTCCCCGCACCGCTTATGGACAAAGGTGGTATTAGATGAGCGGGCAGCGATTCCATTAAAGTATCGACACGTGGATGGGTGACTAGTCAAATACCACCAATCCCCCGCGCGTTAAAGTTCTGACAAAGGATGGGTAGCGGAATCGCCGAGGAGCGTTGATCTTTGGAGGAGCGATCGGACGGTTGCAATGACAGGGAGATCGCGGGAAGTTAAATGGTGCGGGCCCAATATATTTATTGTTAACTAATCACCCCGGGCGGGAGTTGATTGGTGGAGGGAAAGTTATTAATTAGTTCTGATAACTAATTAATCCCGTAATTATGATGGAGAAAGGAGTCGTGGTGGGGTTTTTTTGGGCGCGGGTATTAAAGTTAAAGTGTCGGGTGGGATGCCAGGTGGATGAGCCATGTTGGCATGGGATTTTTCCAAAGTTTAGTTTAAAAAGAAAAACTTCGGGTTTGATCCTTTTTGTATTAAACATATAGAATTACATGTTTAAACGTTATTTCGATATTTCTATTTATATGGTAGTAAATAAACATTATTTAATTACCATAGGGGCGGGACTATGCTATAAGGATATATTTAACCAAAGGGTTTGTATAGTGGGTTTTTATTTGAATACACGGGGAAATAAATACTTTGGTTAAACTTTATAATAGAGGGGTTTTTTGAATATTTATAAAAAAGGAGTTATATACTTAGGACAAGGCATTTGCACTAGGGATTTAGTAAATAGAGTTAGATGTAAATATGACAAAGGGACAAGGGAACTCAAAAAACTTTGCATATCTAAGAAAGTGACAATTTCTGAAGTAAATTGCAATATCTCATCTTCAACACTTAAACTTAGAATAGTAAGTTATTTTGAGGGATTTTTATGGACTTTTGCATAATTTTCCTAAGCAAAATGAGATTTTACTTAGGAAAAGGTTAAAGATGAATGATTATAATGATGAATTATCTCAAGTACTTAGGTCTTTTTTGATCATTAGGCCGAGGGTCCGGTCCCTCCAAAAGTCAAGGAAATGCCTTGAGCCCCTTTGATCTCCAAATACCTTAGCACTTTGGGGGAAATTAGTAAAACTTAAGGGGAAAGTGATGTGGGAAGTTAATGATTTTGACTTTGCTTTCTGTGAATTCTTCAGTGTATTTTATGCTTCAGTACTTGTGATGAAAGTTAAAGATCAAACACATTTAACACCATCATTCATCATATGAAACTTTGCAACACCATCTACCTACCCTATCTACTTTACACTACCATTTTCTCTTCTTTATTAGGGTGCACTTAGACTGGCAAACCCTTATCAATCTTTTTTTCTTTTACAAAGAAAATCTATCTAATTCTACCCTTATTACATCCAAGGGCTCAGATTAAACTGTTGAGCATCTTTTATTAACTCTACCTATCTACTTATCTGCCAAGATTAAACTGTTTGGTCAGATATTTATTCTCTATTCTACAACATGAAATTGAAAAATGAATGAGTCAAGTTTATACAGTTTGACTCTTCATAAATTGTGGAAAAGTTTAACAATTTGCACACAATTACTTATTTACAAAAAATGAAATAGTAGTGGCATTTGGATTTGCACACTTTCCTTGGTCTAATTTTGTTTGGGGTTCATTTCTTTCACTTTTTTGACCAATTTATTTTTCTTACCCTTTGATTTTTCTTTTAGGGTATACCTTCTTTACATTTTTAAAATTTTTTGATTTTTTGATTTTTCAAGAATATGGAACACCTTTGCACAAGAAAAAGGTTTGAACATATTGCATAGTTCAATCAAGACAATCATGAAAAATGACACCTATTGGTATAGGAGTCTAACAAAGCTCCACTTGGGGATGGCTTTTCCTTGTGAAAAGTCAAGAACAGCAGGTCAGTTGCCTCAAAATGTCTTCAAACTAAACCATGTAATCTCCTTCTCCTGGTAGCTTTATTGTATATATGATAGTAAAACTTCTGAAGCTTAGGGCCTTCACTTCGGGCTTCAACTCCAATAATTTACTATCCACTCAAAACTTAAAACTTTGTTGCCCAGTTAGGAATTTTCTGCCTTGTTCCAATCCCAAACATGAATTTGTTGTGGTTGAAAAACTTGAATTGAATGTAGTCCTTTTTCTGCAACCTGAAATCTGATCTAAAACTAAAACAACACACAAAAAATTTCAAACCAACTTAATGAAAAACTAGCTGAAAATTAAAAAACTAAAAAAAATGCTCAAAATTCTGAGCTTATTAGCACTCATTTACCTGAATCTATTGTTTATTTGCTAGTTACCCTTAATGAAATAGCCAGTGACAGCAGCAGAGCATTATGTACTTGATAGATTTTGTTGCATTTTCTTGTTGATTATCAAAATTGTACTTAACCTATTAGAAACTTGTCAACAAATGAGAGGATAAGAGACACTTGATTTCCTTTATTGACTCAAGCATACAAAAGGATCTTCCAAAATATATACAACAATTGTTTAAGCAGTACGAACAAGCTGTTGTATGTAATGCGGATGGCCTCCACGCCCATGGATATGAAATGCTATTTTCATCTTTATCTCCTTTAATAAACTTGAGATAAGATTTGCGATGATATTCACCTGCACACACACATACGATTGTAATGTTTGAGTGTTGAATCCTTTATCATATTGACTCTAAAAATCATAATTAGTTAATAGAGGAATGCTTTGAATGCCTTAAATATTCAACATATCTACTATTGGATCCTGAAAATCTTGGGAAAATTGCTGGAACCTATGACATATAAAATTCCATGAGACTTCATAAACTTCAACAAGTTTCTCATCCTTTCCATTAAATATGTTATACCATATTTCCTTTAAAAGCTGAAATGGTTCAAAAAATAGTGGTATGGAACTTTTTTGTGTCATTTGATTATTTATTTCAATGGGAACTGATAACTGCAATTGTGAAAATGAAAAATCTTGATCAATAGTTTCATTATCTTCTTTGTTGTCAATCACAATTCCTAAAGATTGCTGATTATTGATGGCTTGATAGTTGTCTCTAATGGATTGAAATGAAACTAAACAAAGAGGTAAAGAATCTTCAATTATTTCCACATTTTTTTCTCTTTCTTCCTCATTCTCATGGTTGATCTGTACTGGCTGATCACTGTCTTCAATCTGCTGAAACTGAGTTTCTTCATCCCACAAACTAGCTTCTCATTGCTCTGTAAAGTTAGCTTGAGTTTGGAGAACATAACTATCATCATAATGATCATATTTAGGCAAATCATCAAAAGAAGGAATGTCATCAAACATACACATTAGATCAACAAATTCTTCTTCCTCATATAGATTTGTAAATTCATTTTCTGATCTATGATAATTGGAATTAGCAGGAATTTGTTCATGGCTATCAACCTCTTCTATTTTTTCATGGTGATTTTGAATAAAAAATTCATCTTTCATAGTGATCTCCTGTGTTAATTCATCTAGTTTTCTTACCAAAAGGTTGAGTTTTACCTCTGCAATGTTTTTCCTTTCCTCTTCTTCTACTTTCAACTTTTCCTGTTTGATTTGGAGATTAACTTTCACATCAACTGCAATATTTTGCATCTGTACAAGTGTTTTTGGATCTCTTTCTCTTAACCGAAATTCTATTTCTGAATCAAAGGCACTTGGATAATGCAAGAGAGCTGAATCATGAGGAGGTCTAATATTTTTTGGCATTGAATAATAAACTTGATTAAATCTGTCAGAAAAATGTTGTATTGTTTCATTTGGATGTCTTTTTAATTGATTATATTCTTCCATGATCACAAAATGATTAACTTTGATTATCCATCTATCAAGGAAAAGTTTGATAAACTGTTGAAAATTTGAGATGCTAGCATTAAGCAGATTTTTGAACCAACTCTTTATTCTATTTTGCAAAGAAAGAGCAAAAAGTCTGATTTTAACATTATCTTCATCAATCTCAAATAAATCCAAATAATTTTCAAAACCTTGAATATGTTTTTGGGCCGTGATACCATTTTCTCCATCAAATCTAGGAAGATACTTGTAGTATTTTTCAGGAAAATCATGGAGTAAAGGAGGTAGAATAAGGGGCTTATATCTATCTGGAACTTTATATGGAACAGGGATATGTACAGGGATTGCAAGATCAGTCTTGATTATTTGAGGCTTCTTAATTGGAAAATGATCATCATTAGATTCATAAGAAAGTTGCTCAAAGAGATTAGGAGAATTATTACTTACAAACTTCAAAGGAAAATAACTAAAAACTAATCTAAGATCTTCTATAAAATATAATATACATTGAAAAAATTTCTTAATGAGAAAGAACATAATGTCTTGGATTAAGATCCAAGTTGAAAGCCTGATCTTTCCATATTGTCCTTTGAGGTTCATTCCTCCAGTGGAGTCTTGATTCTGAAATTGATTTGGAGTCGCCAGATGGATGATTTTAACCTTTGTGTGTCTGATCCCTATCCACCATCATCGATCAGATCTAAACCTGTAAAACAATTCTGAAGAAAAATTTAGTTCTTCAGGAAATCAAATTTTGAATATTTTATGATTATTTTATTTTTTTATGAATTTTCAAAACAACTTCTATGATTTCTTTAAGAAATTTAAGATTTTTAATTAAAATTTTCTCAAAGATTTATTGAACTAGAGAGTCTGATTAAACATTTTGAAACTAAGGTTCAGTATATAAGCTAAATCAGAGATAGACTGAAGCAACATTTATTTACTTTTGCAATTGCAGAGCAAAAGCAATTTCAAAGGCTACCTGGCTGATTTTCAGACTCTGTCTATAGCTTATAAGTGAACAATATTAACAAATAAAAATGATTCAGTTCCCCAGTATGGTCACCACTATGTTATCACTCAGGTTTTCCTTGAAGTTGTGGAAAAGGAAAGTATACCCGAGGTAACCACAAACCAACCTTCAGATGCAGAATCTAGCCAATCTGCATCCAGAGAGGGCTCTCTCTTTATGATTTATCTTTGTTCTTAGAAGGTTTTAGGATAGTTATGGATCCAAGAGTTTGTTTTTGTTTGAATGGTGGAATCCGTTGACTAAGGGCAAGGTTGATGATTTTCAGTCCATTGGGCTATGGAGTCAAAGGATGGCTTTACTGGATTTCTATTCTACACACAAGATGGCTTTACAGGGCAAGGTAGCTAGACAGAGAACAATCCTTAAAATTTAAAGTGGATGGGATGATTTTGAAGGGATGAAAGGCAGCTAAGAATCTTTCACCATGTTAAAAAGAAAGAAATGAGATGACTACAAACAAAGAGCAATGAAGAATTCTTTATTATAGTAATCAACAATGTTTAAATTAGCAAAGCAAGAGCATTTAAGAATTCATGCTTATAACCAATTTAGAGGAAAACATTAAAAACAATCACATCTGAAATCAGAGTACAATTAAGTAAATTCTGATTCAATCCTTTATGTAAATTATTCAGAAATGGACATAATGATATTATAAACTGATATAAAACTTAAGACAAAGGGTAGAAAGACTTATTGAACTGCAGTCCAACACATGAATCCTGCAAAAAGTCCTGAGCTTCAAATCGTCATCCAGTAAGCCACGAATAAATTCCTCAAAAATGATTTTATTCTGAAAATTTCAATGTTACAGCAAAGTAATAGAATTCATGCCAAATTCTTCCAAGAGTGGAGTATTTATACAAATTCTAAACTAAAATATCTTGAAACAAATATCAAAATTGGTTCACAAATCTCTCCAACTATTTACATAAATAGAACTTAATTAAAGGACACTCAAACTAATGCATCTATTTGGCACTATTTTTTATGGATAGGTGATGACAAAAAGGAGAATTCGAATTTGATCCAACTCTTAGTTGATGATGAGGCATCCAAGTCACTAACTGCTTCCTTTCTTTGTGCAATCTGCTCCAACAATTCTGCAAACTTGGGGTCCAATGATATCTTTGTATTTATCAATCCGTAATAGATATGTAAAAAGTGAAAGCGGTTATTGTAGATAAATATGTTGGTGAGATAAACCTCTTTCAGTTTCCCAAAATTCCTCTCCAGCTATGCATAATAGTCTCTGTAAAAAATATGTGTAAAACAGAGTTTTACAGAGTCTGAAAAATGGCCTGTAAAGATGCACATGTATCTCTCATTATAAAACCACGGTGAAAAAACTGAGATAGGTTTTTGTAGATGGGTCTCTTAGGAACAAAAACCTCCTTCAGTTTTGTATGAAGTATTTTGGATTGGCCAAAATATTCTCTTCAAAATGATGACTTAAACTGGGATTTTCTGCAAAAAGTGCTTTCCAACATTGTTTAATATTTTCAAAACCATAATGGCTGTTAGAAAAGTGGGAGAGGTTTTTTGTAGATGGTCCTCTTAAGAACATAAACCTCCTTCAGTTTTGTAAAATTCATCTTTGATTGATCACAATAGTTTCTGCAAAACTATGACTAAAATATGCAATTTCTGCAAAAATGTTCCTTTTTGTTATGTTTTTTCATCTTTTTACTTTCTTGCTCTTTTGATTGTTTTACTTTCACTTTAGACAAAAATCACTATTGGTGAAAGTATTCTCATCTCTTTTTACCATTTTACTGCCTTCTGTATTTACTTTTACTGTTTACCTTTATTGCTTTTCACAGCAACTTCATTTTTTTAACATTCACGACTTTTTACACGATATCTTTAACCATTGATACTATTTAAGTTTGTTATGCTTCCTAACCTCTGTTTGAATAGATTTGATAACAATCTTGGGTAAACAAGTCTTATGACTAGTATTAGGCTTGTTTATCCAAAAGGATGTGATATTCTGGTCACCTCTTGGGGGACAACTAAAGTAGGTACAGCAGTTCCCGATGGACAAGGGAGTGAGGTTTTAACCAGGTTCAAAATGGAGCATCATTCAAGGCTACAGGAACTCCCATTTTGGTTCTTGTGTGTTCAAAATGGCAGTTTCTGGGTTTTCTTCACAGAAATTTCGTGATTTCAGTTTTAAATGAAGGAAATTAACACAAATGCAGTTTCAGGGGAACAATTCACAGTTTTAAAACCTCAGGGGATGATCTCAGTGATACGTTTTAATCACTAATTCAATGGAAAACAAGGAAAACAGACTTTCTCTTGAAGTTTCTGAGCGCTATAAGATAAATACCTGTTCTTGGAGGAAAACTGGCTTTTGACAGGTATCAGGCGATGGCAGGAGGGTACTCAAACACAGGTGCAGCGGAATCTTGGACCGAAATCAGATAGCACAGTAGATTTTAGCGGAAATTTGAAAATCCCTTGAGCCCCTTTGATCTCCAAGTATCTTAGTAATTTGGGGGAAATTAGTAAAACTTTAAGGGGAAAGTGATGAGGGAAGTTAATGATTTTGACTTTGCTTGCTGTGATTTTCCAGTGTATTTCCTGCTTCAGTATTTGTGATGAAAGTAAAGGATCAAAAACATGTAGTAGCATCATTCATCAGATAAAACTTTGTAACACCATCTACCTACCCTATCTACTACTACCATTTTCTCTTCTTTATTAGGGTGCATTTAGACTTGCAAACCCTTTTGAACCTTTTCTTTTTACATGATAAATCTATCTATTTCTACCCTTATTACATCCAAGGGCTCAGATTAAACTGTTGAGCACCTTTTATTAACTCTACCTATCTACTTATCTGCCAAGATTAAACTGTTTGGTCAGATACTTATTCTCTATTCTACAACATGAAATTGAAACATGAATGAGTCAAGTTTAAACAGTTTGACTCTTCATAAATTGTGGCAAAAGTTTGACAAGCTGCACACAATTGCCTTATTACAAAAATGAAATAGTAGTGGCATTTGGATTTGCACACTTTCCTTGGTCTATTTTTTTCTTGGGGTTCATTTCTTTCATTTTCTTGACCAATTTATTTTTCTTACCCTTTGATTTTTCTTTTAGGGTATACCCTCTTTACATTTTTTTTTTTAAAATTTTTTGATTTTTTGGTTTTTTCAAAGAATATGGAACACCTTTGCTCAAGAAAAAGGTTTGAACATATTCCATAGTTCAATCAGGACAATCATGAAAAATGACACCTATTGGTATAGGAGTCTAACACTGGCTCCACTTGGGGATGGCTTTTCCTTGTGAAAAG
>JAXQQM020091187.1:0-40147 GCA_034641835.2 Pinus albicaulis | reverse complement strand
CCGTCCAAAAACAAACAAAACCCTTGATCTTCATAACTAGCCTAATATCATTACCCAAACTCCAAAGACAAATCCATCTTTGCACTTATTAGAGAGATCCCTCTCCGGATCCAGGAGGGCTAGATCCTAGAATCCCAAAGTGGTTGAAACGATGTTTCTCCCTGAGATCAGACTTTGCCAATCTTGCTAATTACAGGGAGCTAACAGTACAAAAAGCGGTCATTTTGAAATTTGTTCTATATTACTAGCTCTTTAATGTCTAGGATTTTGAATCATAAGGATTCTTGTTTGGGTGATTATTATTTATATTTAATATACCCTTATCATTCTACTTCTTTTCATTTTTTTTTGATAAAACCCTAACCTTAGGGTTCACTATAAAACCCTAGCCTTTCAATGCTTAGGGTATGCTAATGATGAACCCCTAATATTCTTATGGTTTATTGATAAATTTTAGATCTCTTGTTGAAATCCTACTCTCTTAATGTTTATAAATTTTATGGTAAAATCCTAGTTGTTTAGGGTTTGTTGTTGATGTATATAAACCATAGTTTTTCTTAGGGTTTGGTGTAGTATGGATTATAACTAAACCCTTGCAATAGTCAATATAAAATCCTAGAAATGGATCTTCGGGTATATACGCTTCTGTATAATTGAAACCCTATCTTGGTCAAAATTATTGTATATATAATTTTGGAGTTTGATGTTTGTATATAGGGTTTACGATAAAACCCTAGTATGAGAATGATATAAGTCTCTAGGAAATAATAATGGAACCCTAGAGATGAAACACTGATATGCTAACTTGATTGTTGATATTCATGATTTAGTTTTTTAAATCTAAGGTTTGAAACAAAACCATAGTAGATATCAATATTATAGGGCATGATAATGAAACCCTAGAAGTATAATGTTTTCGAATATCGATATGATTATGTTTTAATTATGAAATATAGGGTTTATGATAAAACTCTAGTAAATATTGTTGCAAGAAGTCTAATGGATAAAACCCTTTATTGTTTATAAAACCTAACTAGGTTTAGGTCTTGAATATCTAAAATCTAATTCATTATGACATAATTGACTTCATTCTCTTGTACATACATATTTATGTTTGGTTGTACTTGTTGTTAAAGGTTTACAGGTAAATAGTCTTCAAGATTATGAAGATGCTTACATCATATTTGAGAATAATTTGATAATGATGTGGATCATGATGGTAAGAGAGAGTTGTGAGAACTTCAATGACGTGACCATATTACCATATGAAGGAATGAAGAGTTCTTGGAAGTTCTAAATTCTTCGATGAATTTTTGATGCAAAAAGGAAGAGTGTGTGTGACTGGAAGAATAAGATAATTGATGAACTTGTCCTCTAATTACTTGGATAAAGGAGAGTGTATGTCTCCCTAGTTGAGAGGTAGCTTGAATATCTGTGAACGACCTGATGAAAAGGCCATGAGGATGTTTGAAATTGGAGAATAGCTAAAGAAATATTGATGGTTATGTTGGAAATACTGAGAGGGGGGTGAATCAGTATTTCTTTTCAATTGTTATTTTAACCAGTTAGATTCTTCACAAATATAATCAAATAAATGTATAATGATAATTTTATTATGAAACAAGAAGGATTATAATCATTTTTCAAATGAATGAGTACAATAAGATGTGAGTACCAGCCCTTCAATAATCCAGGCACCAACATGTTTCCAAGCACCAATTTGGACTTTGATGAGACTCCGACCTCTAGGGCTTCGACCCTATCTTCTCAAGGCACCAACCTTGTGTTTATGAGCACCTACCCCAAGTACACAAATCCTTCTTCACTTCTTATTAGATTATTGATTTAAAGATGCTTCATTTCATCAATCTGTACAATATTATTGCACCATCTATTCTGTGTCACACTTCTTTATCAATTATGCACCAAAGTTTGCACTGGTCCAAATACTGCTCCTTTTTGGTCCAATGCTTCACTAAAAAGGATTTTTCACTTCACAAATGTCTTATTTTTGTCACAGGTTCAAGTCATAAATATGAATCAAGGTCTTTTATTGTTTCAAACTTCAAATAATCAGCCAAATAAGTGAACACTCCACAAGGCAATACACCACAGGAATAATTCTAAGTTGAATGTCTTAAATGAGTGATATGATGAACTATCTGAAACAGATCACGAGTCCTTTAGGTATTCCTTGATGTATATTAGTCCTTCAATAGTCACAGATCCGAGGGTTTATTTCTAGTCTTCTATACAATCCAATAGATACTTGTCTAAAGCTCCAATGTTCCAAAATTTTGTGGCTAAAGCCAGAGCCTAAGTTCAGCTGCAAAATTTAGTCTTGTAGCTACCTCTGGTGATATCGAGCTTTTGTAGCTACCACATGTCCGAGCTGAAGATAATTCTTTTGGTTTATCAATATTTTTATTTGGAAATAATACTGAGCTCCTAACTCTTCAATAGTCAGCAAGAGATGATGTGTATACGATCTAAATAATCTGAACCTTTACACTGATCCGAGCTCCTTTACAATAGAAACACACATGGTCCGAGATATTGTCTCACTAATCCAAGGTCACAGGTCTGAAGGTGCAGTTCTTATTATAGAAGTATACCCAAGAATGAATCTTCAATTTTTTCTTTCTGCCTCCTTTAATTCACGAGATGTGAACCTTTTGCTCGTCCTCTTTTGAGTGTTGATCAAACACATGATAAAAAATAAAGGTTTAGCACTATATTTATATTATTCATTCTGTGCTAAATGAAAAGGCATGTCTCCTTAGGGCAGACCGACTTGAGAAGAGGTTTAGGTCAGCTTAATGACCAGACAGATTTCATTAGTGAAAATTATTTTTAATGTGACTAAGGTAGTGAAAATTATTTTTAATGTGACTATTCATTTATTAGTGTGGAAATGGAGGTAGGGCAGAATGCCTTCGAGTGTTGGGCTTATTTATAGTTTGATTTCTTCATTGTTTTCCTTTTTCATCATAGGGTAATAATTACATCATTAATGTCATCAATTCACCATGCCATAGTGATATGTCAATAATCATATGTAGCATCATAGTATCATGTAGTCTTCTATCATCCAGATCATCAAAGGACATCATCTAGTCCTTCAACAAGTATGGGCATTCTTCATTATTCATCAAGGTTCATCACTGATACTTCTTCATCATCATCTAGCAACATATTTCCATATTTACATCAATTACAACCTAGATTAAAAATCTCCCCCTTTGTCATTGATGGAAATTTTCCACTTTTTTCTCCCCCTTGGACATCAATGGCAAATGGGCTGCCAATGTAATCCCCCTGTCATGTTGCTCCCCCTGTTATGTTGCTCCTTTGCTTGGTTTATTTTTAATGTGATGCAAGAGAAATAACCCCCATCTTTTGGTGAAGATATTCAAATGATTCTCTCGGAAGGGGTTTTTTAAAGATTTCTTCAATTTTCTCCTTTGTATTAACATATTCCAACTTGATATTATGTTCAGCAAATTTTTCACGAAGAAAGTGGTATTTGATTGGAATATGTTTGGTATTTGAGTGCATCACCAGATTCTTTCGAAGGCTGATAGAGCTAGTGTTGTCACAGAAAATGGTGATTGGTTGCTCAAATACATTGAGCCAATATACCAGAAAATCTCCCATAAAGAATCCATTTCCACTAGTAATTTTTCGATCATCCACGCTTCCAGCCCAATCAGCGTCGAAGTAAGTTATCTTAGTAAGAATTGTGCTCTTGGGATACCAAAGACCAAAGTCAGAAGTTCCTTTCAAATATCTAAGTATTCTCTTCACAACTTCCAGATGAGAATATTAAGGACTTGATTGAAATCTTGCTACCATTCCCACAGCTTGCATGATGTCTGGCCTTGTGGCAGTTAAGTATAAGAGAGCTCCAATTATTGACCTGTAAAGAGTTTCATTGATAAGAGGCGAATCAACATCTTTGCTTAATTTAAAATACATGGTCATTGGTGTGGTCATAGGGGCACAATCTTCCATCCCATATCTCTTGAGCATGTCTTTAAGGTATTTTTCTGGAGATATAAACATGCCTGCAGTGGTTTGGGATATTTGTAGCCCAAGAAAGTAAGATAACTCACCAATCATTGACATTCCGAATCTTTTGGACATATTTAGAGCAAATTCATGGCTCGTCCCATCATCATTGCTGGAAAATATTAGATCATCAACGTATACAAGAGTGATCAAAAGTTTACCCTTGTCTATCTTCATGTAAATATTGCTTCCTGCTACTCCCTTTTTGAAACCTTCTTGTTGCAAATAGTGATCCAACTTTTCATACCAAGCTCTAGGGGCTTGTTTCAACCCATACAAGGCCTTTTTTAACTTGCATACAAAGTATTTCCCTTCAACTAGATCAAATCCTTCTGGTTGCTCCATGTAGACTTCTTCCTTGAGGTCTCCATTCATAAAAGTTGATTTTACATCCATTTGATAAACCTTGAATCCCTTCGAGCAAGTAAATGCAAAAAAAATTCTTATAGCTTCCAATCATGCTACTGGTGCAAAGGTTTCTTCAAAGTCAATTCCTTCAATTTGTGAGTATCCTTTGCAAACAAGCCTTGCTTTATTTCTTATTATTTTTCCATCCTCATCCATATTTTTTTTGAATACCCATTTTTTTCAAATTATATTTTTATCTTCTGGACGAGGTACTAGCTCCCATGTTTCATTCTTTTCAATTTGGGACATTCCTTCTTCCATGGAATTTATCCAATGAGGATCTTTACTTGCTTGAGAAAAAAAATTGGGTTCTATCATAGGTAAGGGAGCAACATCATATTTTCTTGGTGTGCTTGTCATCCTTCTTCGAGTTTGAATTCCTTCATCTATATTCCCAATAATTTGTTCTCTAGGATGATGTTTTTGAAGGAATTTGATATTAGGAGTTTGTGAAGGTCCATTCAAAGGTTCTTGATCTTTTTCTTTCCTTTCAGGTTCTTCTTCTATTTCTTCAAGAAAGGGTTCTACTTCATGATCTTCAATTTTCTTTTCTGGAAGAGCTTTGTCGATATTTACATCAATGATTTTTAATATTTTTCTTAATCAATTATTGTAGCATTTGTAAGCTTTTCTCCTAGTATAATATCCAAGAAATATTCCTTCGTCAACCCGAGAATCAAATTTTCCTAGTGAGTCATCATTGACTTTTATGAAACATTTGCTTCCAAAAATCCTGAAGCATTTTACTGAAGCAGGTCTTCCTTTCCATAATTCATAAGGAGTCTTCTCATTATTTGGTCTTAGTTGAGTTCGATTCAAAGTATAAATTGTCGTCCTGACTGCTTCTTTCCAAAATTTCGGCTACAAGTCAGTTGTTAGTAGCATTGTCCTTGCCATTTCTTGAACGATTCGGTTCCTTCTTTCTCCATTTTGCTTGGGTGGTCTAGTAGCGGAGAGTTCTCTTTTGATTCCATGCACTTTATATAATTCATAAAATTATTTTGAGGTGAATTTTCCTCCTCTATCCGTCCTAATACATTTAATCTTAGAATATTTCTCATTTTCAGCAATAGATTTAAGATTCTTAAAACATTCGAATGCTTCAGATTTATATTTTATGAAATATACGCGCATAATTCTAGTATAGTCATCAACAAATAAAGAAAATTACCTTTCAGCTTGAAGAGTTGGAGTTGTAGTTGGCCCACATAAATCTGCATGAATGATCTCCAGAGGTTTTGATGTTGAGAACTCCTTAGTCTTGTGGTTGGTTATATTTTGCTTTCCATGTTGACATGGACCACATACAACTTGATTTTTCTTGAACATCTTTTGAATGTCTCTTACTGTTAATTTTGCTAATATTAATCAAGTTATCAAAACTTGTATGCCCCAATTGCTTGTGCCATAACCAAATTTCATTTTTTCAACTTAAGTAACATTTATCTTCTTGGATTTTGTGTAGAATGTAAACATTATCTGTTGTTCTTACTCCTTTTGCCACAAGTTCTCCAGAGGATGAGTCTCTTATTTCACAATTTTTAGTATCAAAGACAACATTATGTCCTTGGTCACAAATTTTGCTAACACTTAAGAGATTATGTTTAAGCCCTTCTACTAGCGAAGTATTTTGAGCCTTTCCCTATCCATTAACAAGTGTAGCAGTTCCTTTTCCGTTGATTTTAGTGTATCCACTTCCAAAAGATACATTTCCATTCTTTTTGTTCAATGAGACAAACTTCTTTTGGTCACATGTCATATGTCTTGAGCATCCACTATCCATGAGCCAATGGTTTTCATCGCTATGAGCACATAGAGCTAGGCCACATTTATCCGTATTGAGATTCATCCTTTTAGCTTCCTCCTTTTTGAGTGGGCAATTTTCTTCATTATGACCATAATTATTACATAATGTGAAAGTTGAATCCTTGCTCTTTAGGACCACGTAGTTTTTTTGTTTGATCTTTCAATCTTGTTGCTTCATTCTTATGAGCCATGCAATGCTTAGCTTGATGACCAAAGTTTTTGCAATAGTAAAAATACCCAAGAAATACAGTTTGGTACCTGTTCTAATAGCCATAACTTGAATCAACATTCTTGCTTGGAGTTGCTCTTCCTTCATTCCTTTGATTTGAGATGGGCCTTTGTTCTTGGCGAGATAACTTCTCTTCTTTTGGATGACTAGAAAGTATGTCAGCATAACTTCTTGCATTATCCTTAGTACTTGATGATTCTCCTTTGAAACCAATCCCAGATTTGCATATTTAGGTTTTTGAGTATTAAGGATGTTATCAAGTGCTTGAGAGATTTTCTAACTCCTTTTGACTTGTTCCAACTCCTTCCTTAGAGACACTATTTCAAACACATTTTTCACATATATCTTCTTTTTCTTTTAGCTTATTGTTCAAGAAGTCTTCCCTTCTTTTTGCTTCCTCCTTTTCTACTTTGAGAGAAATGATCTTTCATAATTTCCTATTGTTGGAAATATGATGCAGTGTTGTCCTTGATGGCAACCCACTAAATGAAGATGAAGACATGCGACTATTGACATGTGTTGTCCTTGATGGCAATCCACCTGTTGAAGTTATTCTTGACTTGATGAACTTGGTGAATGATGTTTGTTAGCAATATAATGTTAGTGTTGTCCTTGAAAGGCAACCCACTTGATGAAGATAATGGCAACTTATAACGGATGAAGTTGTGCTTGATAGAATATGTTCTTGATGAACTAAATCTGATGTATCTACAGTGAATACAGAAGGCAATGAAGAAAGGAACTCAGCATGTACTAAATCTATGATGAAAAGAGTATGTCTTAAGGCATACGCGGATATGTCTAGGGGAAGTCGCGTATGCACGCGGGAAAGAACGTTCCAAGTCGCGTATGGGCAAAAGCGCTCAAAAAGTGCAAAACCAGGGGTAACCACCATGGTATTGACCCATTGTATTGGGTTATGATTCTTCTAAACAACCCCGTCCAGGAATACCATCGGATGTAATCTGGTTTTGGCTCATGGTATTGTTTTGGCTCATAGTATTGAAAAAGGGGCCCGTGGTATTGAAGGCTCATGGTATTGTTTTGGCTCATGGTATTGAAAAAGGGGCCCGTGGTATTGAAAAAGGATAAACCTATATAAGGAGAAGAAATTCATTGTGCAAATCATGAGTGTGGGAGCAAGATGTCTGAGCTTGAATGAATACTTCTCTATGAAGTATATATGTATGGAAAGGGTAAAGGTTTGATAATAGATCTGAATCTATGATGCACCTATGAAGAAATGATGAAGCGGAATATCTAGATCTGGAATGTATTTGTATCTGCTAGATCTGTTTATGGAAGGCTTAGATCTGAGATGAGGCGAACATCTGTCTGAAGTAAAAGGATAAATCTGAACTGAATATCTGATCTGAAGAAGTATGCTGCTCTATAATGGTTGAAGATCTATACGCTAGTTCGCCGCAGAGGAAGCGTGTATATACGCGGCTTCGCTGAATAGAAAGCGCGTATGCGCAGTGAAATCAGCTCTATAATTTGTACTGAAGTATACGCGGGTTTGTATGGAAGAAGGCGCGTATATACGCGGTATCAGTGAAAGGAAAGCGCGTATGCAAACTAGGGTTTGCTGAAGCAAGGGGTATGAAATGTCTGATCTGTTCTGCTGTGTTACTGCTATCTGTGAATGATGTATTCTACAGTTCTGGGTTGTCTGAATTGATAAGTTTCAGTTTTATGTATGATTGAGCTTAGATGTATGGAGTGGGTCCGGTCTGAAAATATAATGAAACATGGTCTGCAAGTGGTATCCTAAAGGAAGCTTTGGATCCAGTGTGAAAATTGATGAAATGTGGTCCATAGAGGTGCTGAGGGTTGTAGCCTTCAGTCAGGGGGTTGTAGCTCCCTTCCAGGAGAGGCTGGTAAACGAGATCAGGGGGTCGTAGCTCCCTTCCGGGAGAGGCTGGTAAACGAGTCAGGGGGTCGTAGCTCCCTTCCAGGAGAGGCTGGTAAACGAGCGCAGGTGGGTGCCTGCGTGCTGGTCAAGTCTGCGCCAGCACATATGTTGTAAGATGTTTTCTCTATAATAAAATATTGAAGGCTGAGCAACTGCAGCGGTGGTTTTCTCCCGGCTTGGGTTTCCACCTAAAAATCCTGGTGTTCATGTGTGATGCTTTGTGTGATGGTTTATTCTGTTCTTACTGCACATGTTTACTGTTTATAGAACATCTAATGAATGAATGATGGAATGATATAAGTGAAGAACTAATGGCATAATTAGATCTCTGTGTATACGCGAGTTTTATGAAGGATATCCGCGTGTATACGCTAGTTGGCTTTAGCAAAGTAGCGTATGGGTTTTAGAGCATGAAAAAGTAAAAAAAATTGAGTTTTCCCTAAATACTGATTCACCCCCCCCTCTCAGTATTTTTCCCAACAATTGGTATCAGAGCAGGTCCTTCTGCAGAAGCTTGATCGCTTGAAGGAGATCCGTCGCAATGGGAAGTCAAGAAGGAGTAATGTCTATAAAGCCACCTCTATTCAATGGAAACAATCTGATATTCTGGAAGGTACGAACAAAAGCATATCTGCAAAGTCTTGGTGCAGATGTATGGGCAATCGTGGAAGAAGGTTATCAATACCCGGCAAGTATTCCTACTGATGCAGCTGAAAGGAAGAAGTATGAAATCAATGCCAAAGCAGTGAATGTATTATTAGGAAGCATGTCTGAACCAGAATTTGCTAAAGTGATGCAGCTAAATTCAGCAAAAGAAATATGGGACAAAATCATTCTGAGTTATGAAGGAGATACAAAGGTAAAAAGTGCAAAACTCCAAACTCTTAGAATTGAATACGAAAATTTGAAGATGCATAGTGATGAGAGTATTGCCCATTTCTTCCTACGTCTGGACGATATTGTAAATCGAATGAGAAATTTGGGTGAAACCATAACTGATACTACTCTGGTGGAAAAGGTCTTAAGATCCTTGACTTTGAAATTTGACTCTAAAGTTTTAGCTATTGAAGAAAGGCAAGATCTGCAAACTCTTACTATTGTTCAATTACATGGTATTCTGACTGCTTTTGAAATGAGACAAGGAAGTCCTTCTCAAATCAAAGAAGTTGCTTTTAAGGTATCTGCAAAAGGAAAAGAAAAGGAAGTTGTCAAAGAAACCAGCTATATATCCGAAGAAGAAGAAGCGAATTTTGTGAGAAAACTCCAACTAGGTACTGGAAGATTCAAAGGTAAGCTTCCCTTCAAATGTTTTGATTGTGGAAAAGTTGGTCACTATGCTGCTAAATGTCCTTATAAAGAAAAACATGGTAAAGGGAAACAATTTGAAAAGAGGAAGAGTTTTTATGCAAATAAAGATGATGATGAAGTGTCCAGTGAAGATGAAGAAGATTCTGACCATGATCTGAAAGTGCTCATGGCAAAGAAGCAAAAGAAGAAGGCTACTCGAAACAAGGAGGTATCTCAGAAAACATGTATAGCAGAAATTGAAGAAGATGAATCAGATAGTGATTGGGGTCCTTGTAATAATCTTCTTTGTGCAAACAATAGTGAAGATAGTGAAAGTAAAGTTGTGGATCTAGAAGAAGCTCTCAAGATTAAAGTTGAAGAACTACAAAGTTCATCTAATAAGCAAGAAACTATCTACAAAGAGATGATCTCTCAAATGGAAAAACAAATAGAAATGCTAAATGGACAGGTGGACAAGTATCAAAGGTTTCATACTTATGCATCCAATCGAATTAAAGGACTAGAAGCAGAAATCAACGATCTAAATGCAGATCTCGAAAAATCAAGCAAGAAGAATGAAGGACTTGAAGCTGCAATCATCTCTCTGCAAGCAGATCTTGAAGTATCAAGTAAGAAGAATGAGGAACCTCTACAACCATTTGAAAAGGAAGGCCTTGAAGCAGAAATCATCTCTCTCAAAGAAGATCTGGAAAAATCAAATAAGAAGAATGAAGAGCTGCAACAAACATGTGAAGAAAATGAAAATTGGTTGAAAGAAGAGATTCTAAATTTGAAGGATCAAGTAGAAGATGGAAGAAGGAAAGAAGAAAGCATGACAAAGCAATGTCAAGCCTTGGAGGTTGAGGAAAACATTCTCAAAGGTAAATTAGAAGAAAAGGTTAGACTTTTGAGGTTTCAAGATAGTACTAATATTTTGGACAATATTCTGAGTAATCAAAGGTCTCCTGCTATCAAACTTGGTCTTGGTTTCCATGAAACTGTTAAAGGAGAATCTAGCTCACAAGGAAGTGCTAAAAATTCAGAGGATGTCAATGCAAAACTTGAAGTGTTGAAAGAGACAAAAGGTCAACCAACAATGATGAAATCTCAAAGGAAATTTGTCAATAATGTTGAATGCTTTAAATGTCATAATTATGGGCATGTTGCAGCAAATTGCAGGAGCAGATCATTTCAGCCTCAAACAAATAGTTCCTACATAGAGAGGTACTCTGGTTTCTTCAAGGGATATTGTTTTTCATGTAACAAGTATGGACATAAAGCAACTGATTGTAAAAGGAGGAAGATTATAAATACTCATTATGATTCTTATGCTTATTTCTCTAGACACATGAGATGTTATTGTTGTAACCAGTATGGACATGTAGAAAAGGAATGCAGGTTGAACAGATATGAGAAATTGGATAACTTCCAGCACACAAATAGAAAGTTCAAACAAATCTGGGAAAAGATGGAGGACCGATCAGAAACGTAGGGAATATTGACCCTACTGCAGTCATCCGCTTCTGAAGCTTACTTATCTTATTGACTGCAGGAATGATGTGGGATACATTATGAGATTTAGTAATGTATCGTCACAGGGAGAGCGATGTATGATGATTCTCATGGTTGATTTGATTATTTCTGGTTATATGTATTTCTGACAGAGCATCTGATATGAAGAAGACAGGTACAGGAAGGACAAATTTAGGGGGAGATGAAGGAATGTGAAAATTTCTATGCTTTACTTTCGATACGCAGGTTATATGAACAAAAGTCGCGTATACACGCGAGTTCCAGCAGACACAGTCGCGCATGCATTGATGATAAGAGAATTGGGATGTGACTAAATATCGGAGACGAGGTTCGGAGAACATCGATCGGTAATAATATTTTGACTCGATGCTCGAGGTAGTTTCTCGGGTTGCACAAGTGGAAGAATTTCTTGGATTTCGGGGAGCAACAGGTTGAATACTAATGATTGCATTGTTGGCAATATGACTGCTTATTCTTTGGTTTTTGTGATACTCATGCTCAAATGATGATGACTTGGTATATGGTTTATTATGATGAGATTTTGAGCCCTGGTTGCTGATAAGTATCTTTTGTGCTCACACATGGATGAGTTGGATGTCGTTTGATTCAGAAATATGAATAGATCATGCAGAGTTTGTTACTATGGTTGAGATCTTTTGCCTACATATGTTACTTCATATTAAATCTTGAAGATCTTGATGATATTGGACCACATGGATGATTGCATGACACATATTTGAAGATGTTGTTCTGGTATGATAATCTCTCTTGAAAAGATTGTACTGATGCTGCAAAGGATCTGAAGGCTTGGTTATTAATGTGCTTATGCTACAACCGTTGGATGACGCTTGAAGACACAATTACACTGTTCTATCTATCTGTAATCCAGGGAAGCATTCAAATATCCCAGAAAGAAGCTGAACACTGTCTTTTTCTCATAGAGGATCAGATCTGGTTAAAATATAGAAGTTGGTATTGGATACGCGGGTTTCTTGAAACACAGTCGCGTATATACGCGAGTTCATGCACAGAAAACCGTGTATGTCTGATTGCTGACAAATTTCTGCTTGGGGTCAGCTTTCTTCAACACAGCTGCAATGCTATTTGGTATCTCTAATACTGTTTGGTATCTCTGGTGGTGTTCCAATTCTCATAATTCTATTTCTAATGTTTTGATAAAGATGCCTTGATGATTTATTGGTGAAAGTGTTCAGGATGCACAAACTAAGGGGGAGCCTTAGTCATATGGAAAGGATGCTTGGATGCATAGATTTAGGGGGAGCATTAGCTTTGCTGAGTATAATGCATTGTTGGCATTATTCTGAAACATGTTCTCTTTCTTGAGGATTTTCTGGTGTTGGTCATAAATGGTCTTATTTGTAATTTGATGAAAAGGTCTTGTTGAGACCCATGATGTAAAATTGTAATATTCGGTCATGTAAGGACTTGTCAAATTTGTAAACCCACTTGGTTGGGTAGCTGAGTCAAATTTTGTAAACCCACTTGGTTGGGTAGTTGAATTGATATGTGTAAACCCACTTGGTTGGGTATTTGAGTCTCATATGTAAATCCACTTGGTTGGATCTTTGATGTAAGTATGAGTCCTTGGTGATAGGAAGTTCATAGAGTCATGTACTTCATTGGAAAACATGTTTGAAGATTCAGCATGAACTCAGGGGGAGCTTGGCCACTTCAGTATATATCAGATCTGTAGAACGCTTCTTCCACATGCGGAGAAAAGGGGGAGAGTATGTTGGTTTTGATCCACCCTTTTCCCTTGATGTCAAAGGGGGAGAGTGACATGGTGTTTGACTGAAGAGAAATAATGGTGTCAAAGAATGGGGAGAGTGACATGGTGTCATTGTATTCTTAATGTACCTATCTGTTGTGGTAACCAAACACCATCGTGGTTGCCATCAAGTCCAAAGGGGGAGATTGTTGGCAATATGATGCAAAGTGTTGTCCTTGATGGCAACCCACTGAATGAAGATGAAGACATGAGATTGTTGGCATGTGTTGTCCTTGATGGCAATACACCTGATGAAGTTATTCTTGACTTGATGGACTTGGTAAATGATGTTTGTTAGCAATATAATGTTGAGTGTTGTCCTTGAAAGGCAACCCACTTGATGAAGATAATGGCAACTTACTGGATGAAGTTGTGCTTGATAGAATATGTCTTGATGAACTAAATATGATGTATCTACAGTGTGTACAGAAGGTAATGAAGAAAGGAATTCAGCATGTGCTAGATCTATGGTAAAAAGAGTATGTCTTAAGGCATACGCGGATATGTCTAGGGGAAGTCGCGTATGCACGCGGGAAACAACGTTCCAAGTCGCGTGTGGGCAAAAGCGCTCATAAAGTGCAAAACCAGGGGTAACCACCATGGTATTGACCCATTGTATTGGGTAATGATTCGTCTAAATGACCCCGTCCAGGAATACCATCGGAAGTAATGTAGTTTTTGGGCTCATGGTATTGAAAAAGGGGCTCATGGTATTGGAAAAGGGGCAGTGGTATTGAAGGCTCATGGTATTGTTTTGGCTCATGGTATTGAAAAAGGGGCCCGTGGTATTGAAGGCTCATGGTATTGTTTTGGCTCATGGTATTGAAAAAGGGGCTCATGGTATTGAAAAAGGGAAAACCTATATAAAGAGAAGAAATTCATTTGTGCAAATCATGAGAGTGGGAGCAAGATGTCTGAACTTGAATGAATACTTCTCTATGAAGTATATCTGTATGGAAAGGGTAAAGGGTTGATGATAGATCTGAATACATGATGCACCAATGAAGAAAATGATGAAGAAGGGAATCTAGATCTGGAATGTATTTGTATCTGCTAGATCTGTTTATGGAAGGCTTAGATCTGAGATGAGACGAACATCTGTCTGAAGTAAAAGGATAAATCTGAACTGAATATCTGATCTTAAGAAGTATGCTGCGCTATAATGGTTGAAGATCTATACGCTAGTTCGCCGCAGAGGAAGCGCGTATATATGCGGCTTCGTTGAATAAAAAGCGCGTATGCGCAGTGAAATCAGCTCTATAATTTGTACTAAAGTATATGCGGGTTTGTATGGAAGAAGGCGCGTATATACGCCAGACGTAAAGGAAAGGAGCGCTGCATGCAACTAGGTTTGTCAAGCAAGGGGTATGAAATGTCCGAACCGCTTTCCATGTGTTACCGATGTCCTGTGGAATGATGGTATTCTACGCTTTCCGGTTGTCCTAATTGATATTTGGCTGATGTATGATTGAGCTTTAAATGAATGGGAGGGGTCCAGCCTAAAAATTTGATGAAAAGTGGCCTCGTAAGAAGTGGTGTCCTAAAGGAAGCTTTGGATCCAAGTAGAGGATAAATGAAACATGGTCCATAGAGGTGCCGAGGGTTGTAGCCTTCAGTCAGGGGGTTGAAGCTCCCTTCCAGGTGAGGCTGGTAAACGAGATCAGGGGGTCGTAGCTCCCTTCCAGGAGAGGCTGGTAAACGAGTCAGGGGGTTGGAGCTCCCTTCCAGGAGAGGCTGGTAAACGAGCGCAGGTGGGTGCCTGCGTGCTGGTCAAGTCTGCGCCAGCACATATGTTGTAATATGTTTTCTCTATAATAAAATATTGAAGGCTGAGCAACTGCAGCGGTGGTTTTCTCCCGACTTGGGTTTCCACCTAAAAATCCTGGTGTTCATGTGTGATGCTTTGTGTGATGGTTTATTCTGTTCTTACTGCACTTGTTTACTGTTTATAGAACATCTAATGAATGAATGATGGAATGATATAAGTGAAGAATCAATGGCATAATTAAATCTCTGTGTATACGTGAGTTTTATGAAGGATATCCGCGTACATACACTAGTTGTCTTAAGAAAAGTAGCGTATGGGTTTTAGAGCATGAAAAAGTAAAAAGTTTTGAATATGCAGTAAATACTGATTCACCCCCCCCTCTCAGTATTTTTCCCAACACTTATTTTATTCAATGGCACTTATTAGTAAATATTCACATTTCCTTCGCTCTTCTAGTTATGAATCATCATCATTTTTTAATGCTATATGAATAACACTTATTTGCTTCCACTTTGCTTCCAAGATAGTCATTTTCTAGTTGATTTATCCTCGATGAATATTTGTGATTTCTTCCTGATGACTACAAATTCATCTTCTTTATCTCATAGGAAATGAGAATTCCATGAATTTCATCCATCTTGAGGGTATCTAGGTCCTTCATTTGTTCTATAGCACTTACTTTGGAGTCAAATCTGTCAGGAAGAGATCTCGTGATTTTTTGAACAACAGTGCTTTCTTCAACATTTGTTCCTAATCCTTTAAGAGAGTTGACAACTTCAGCTACTCGGAGAAAGTATGATGCAATATCTTCTTCGTCAACCATTTTCAAACTTTTGAATTTTCTTCTATGAGTTTGAAGCTTTTCCTTCTTAACTTTGCAGTCCCCATCATATAAGGCAACCAGCTTATCCCATACTTCTTTGGTCGAGTCACAATTCATGACTTTTGTGAATTCAGAATCAGAAATTCCACTAGTAATGGAATTTAGACCTTTGGCATTAGAAATGTAAGTTTTCCTTTCCTCTGGATTAGTTGGAAGAGTGGAAGAAGCTTTGTACCCATTCAAAATAGAATGCCAAACTTCAGGTCCAAGGGACATTAAATAGTAGGACATCCTCTTCTTCCAAAAACCAAATTTTGTTCCATCGAACATAGGAAGCTTTCTTGTCACTTATTGATTCTTCATTGTGTCTGAGAATCCTTCTTCCAACTATTAGGTTGGTAATGAAGAGGTTGGATCTGATACCAATTGTTGGAAATGCTGAGAGGGGGGTGAATTGGTATTTCTTTTCAATTTTTATTTTAACCAGTTAGATACTTCACAATTATAATCAAAGAAATGTATAATGATAATTTTATTACAAAACAAGAAGGATTATAATCATTTTTCAAATGAATGAGTACAATAAAATGTGAGGGTACATACCCTTCAATAATCCAGGCACCAATCCTTGGACTTTGATGAGTATCCCAGTAGGGCTTCGAATCTCTATCTTCTCAAGACACCAACCTTGTGTTAGGAGCACCTACCCTAAGGACAATTCAATCCTTCACTTTATTGGAATATTGATTTGGGATGATTTATTGCATATTTGTGACACATCGCACTCATCTATTCTTTTGATCACACTTCTTATATAATTATCCACCAACGCTTTGCACTTGTCAAAGATCACTCCTTTTGGGTCCAATGCTTCACTAAAAAAGGATTTTTCACTTCACAAAGGTTCCAGTTTTGTCACGTGTGTTGGAAATGTTGTCATTGATGGCAAAGGAGATGGCAACGGAGGAACACTTGAGGCAGCAACAAGGCAAAGAAAGCAACATAGCAGCAATATGTAGAGAGGGTCGAGCAGCAGAGACAGGGTCATTGAAGTGAACAAAGGAAGCAAAGGAGACAAGCGGAAGAGAATGTCGAAATATAACAGTCAAACTGCAGAATGGAAGCAATGGAAAAGACAGAGAAAGAGGCACAACGAAAGGCAAACGCAAGTGCAGGCAGCAGGCAGGAGCCGATATTCCAAGAATCATTACCTTCCGAGGATACATAAACTCAATTCCGGGAATCTAAACCTTATTCCGGGAATCGCAACCCAGGTGGAAGCGGAAGCTTATATATATGCAGCACGTTACATATATTGCGCAAGATTAAACGACTAAAGGTCCAAAGCATATATATTAATTTATATAAGTGGAGCGCTTTATGATCGAAAGAAACGAAGTAATATAAGGTGGGACCCTTATGAATCACATCGGAGAATATAAAGGCAGCTGAACATCACAACAGAAATTTGCGATTGTGATTGAGATCCGGACCCAATGGGCATATAAACTATGACTCATATATGTTTTGCATTCCCGTGAATAGCGGTCAATCGCATCGGAGTTAAAGTGGAGCATCGGAACATCACAACAGAAAGTTACGATTGCGATTGAGATTCGGACCCGATGGGCATATAAACTATGACTCATATATGTTTTGAGTTCTGGTGAACAGTGGTCAATCGTATCGGAGTTAATGAGGAGCAGCGGATCACATGCAACTAAAATTTTTGATTGTGATTGAAGCTCGAACCCGATGGGCTTATAAACTGTGACTTGATAGGTTTGATTTCCGGCCTAATCACATCGGCATTTCAAGGTGAACAGTGATTAATCGCATCAGAGAAAGAGAAAAGTATATGTATATGCGCAGTGCACAATACACGAAGTACCATATGGTGGGACCCCTCTACAGAAAATTTCGAAAATCATTACCCCAGCTAAAGGTTATATTAAAGCGGAAGCATAAGCTTATATATATATATATATATATATATATATATATATATATATAGCACGGTACAGATGTTGTGCTTTATATTCAAAGGCTCAAAGCTTATATATGTATATATATATTTATATGGAGCACTTTGTGGACAAGGGACCAAAGGTATAATCCAAAGCATATGTATTATATCCTTTGGTGCGAGATCAAAAGAACCAAACGTCTTAACTCTTTGTTTTAAAACAAACAAAGTTCTATATGGTGGGAGCCTCACCCAATCGCATCGGAAAAAGTTCGCAAGCGGAACATGTTAACAAAGATTTGCGATTGCGATGAAAGACCGGACCCGATGGGTTTATAAACCACGACTGATATATGTTTGAAGTTTCGTCATAACAGTGAATAATCGGAATCGGAGCATCGGAGCATTGAGACATCAGTACATTCAAATGGAAATTGCAATTGCGATTAATCACAATTGGAAGAGGTCGAGGAGTGATACATCGCATCGGAAAGATCGACGAGTGGACCCGTAAGGGCATTTTATGTATTAAAATTATCTCTCAGCAGTACATCGCCAGAAGTTACATATGTTATATAAAAGAACAATCTATTTGTTAAAACTTTGTATAAGTATGCCGAGAGTTGAAATTACGATATATATATATATATATATATATATAAGGTGTTGTTATAGATTTGCATGATATAAAAGGTGCAGTTACATAAATACAGGAGTTACGCAGCAGCTATAAACAAAAAGGCATACAGAGGAAAGAAAGGGACAAACACAGTCGAAGAAAAGATGAATGCGCAGCAATCCTGAAGGCTGAATAAGTTGAGCTGGAGTTTTCATTGTAATTGAATGTAAATGTTTTTAATTGATTTATATTGTTGTGATGCATTGGCAAGTCTTCAGAAGAGAGAAAATATCCCATTGTAATATTAAAATAAGCACCTACAGTTACATTTTTCTGAGTGAGCTGAAAAGAAATGAGAAGGTTAAAGACCAAGAGGTATGACTATCCATTTTGAATTCCTAGAGGAATAAAAATAGTCATCAGGAATTCTCTATAAGTAATATCATCTTGATATGCATAGTGAGGTTAGAGAGAGTAAGAATAGAGAATGAAAAGTATAGAAGATTGAGGCATAGAAGATAAGGAAGAGAGGAGCAGAAAAGAGATGCTAGAAAACATAGTTGATATCTGAGGTAAATCAGCAAACATTTCTTGTGATAAATTGAAGAAGTTGGAGCTTCCCTATCAAGTTGAAGCTTGATAGCTGTCAGTTGTAGCTGACTGAGGTTGGAGCCTCCTGTAGGTTGGTGCCTGCATAAAAATTGAAGGGAGTTGGAGCTTCCTTCCAAGTTGTAGCTTGCAGAATTGAGGTTGGAGCCTCCTGTAGGTTGGTGCCTACAGAAAAACAGTGGTGAGAGGGAGTTGGAGCTTGCCTTTGCATCACAATAATAATAAGATGTGTTTTTCTCCCTTTATGGGTTTCCACTTATATCTGTTGTCTCTATCTGTGTTGCCTGTGTGCTGAGATGATTTATCAAATCTGCTTAATTTTTACTGCTCTCAGAATAAGTTTAATGTTACATTAATTTAATTCT
The DNA here is from genome assembly GCA_034641835.2 of Pinus albicaulis. NCBI lineage: Eukaryota > Viridiplantae > Streptophyta > Pinopsida > Pinales > Pinaceae > Pinus > Pinus albicaulis. The sequence continues at coordinate 20,959 of JAXQQM020091187.1, read as the reverse complement.
TGATGCAACATATTAAGACAACTCATATACTAAGGTTGAATACAAAAGTAAGCTGTAAATAAGCTGATGAAAATTTAAAAAGCTCATGTATGTATTGAACTGATTCACCCCCCCCCTCTCAGTTCAACTAAGAATTCAACAATTGGTATCAGAGCGGGTTCCTTTGTACTAGTTTAACAACTGAAAGGAGATTCTAGGTTCTCAGGATGGCTAGTAAAGAAGGATGCTCAACCAATAAAGCCCCTTTCTTTACAGGTGCAAACTATGCCTTCTGGAAAATCAGGATGAGGACATACATAATGTATCTAGGAATAGAAGTTTGGGGTGCTGTGGAATTAGGATATGCCCCAAAGGAAACTAACTCAGAGAAAGAATCCAAACAAGATTTTGTAGCTAACGCAAAAGCCATGAATGCCATCTTGAATGGATTGTGTGAAGCAGAGTTTATCAAAGTAATGCATAAAGACACTGCCAAAGAAATGTGGATTACTCTAGAGAACATCCATGAAGGAGACAAGAAAGTAAAGACTGCCAAACTTCAAGTCTATAGAGCCCAGTTTGAGAACTTAAAAATGAATGATGATGAAGACATTGACAGTTTCTTCCTAACATTTGCAGAAATTGTTAACAATATGAAAGCTCTTGGAGAAACCATGCCAGAAAGTATAATTGTGCAAAATATTCTAAGATCTATTCCATCCAGATTTAATCCCAAGGTGTTTGCAATAGAAGAAATAGCTGATTGGGAGACATTGACCATGAACCAGTTACTTGGAAATTTAACAACATACGAGATGAGGCTCCCACAGAAGAATCCAAGTACGAGGGAGGCAGCCTTTAAAACAGAAAAGAAGAAAGAAGAAGAGAAAGACATATGCTCTTGCTCGGATGAAGAAGAGGCAAATTTTGTCAAGAAATTGGATAGAGGCTCAGGTAAATACAAAGGTAAACTTCCTTTCAAATGCTTTAACTGTGGAAGAGTGGGACACTATGCTGCTAAGTGTCCTCACAAGAAAGTAAGAAATCAGGCTCAAGAAATAGAGAAAAATGCATCAAAAAACTGGCAGAAAGGAAAGAAGTTCAGCAGAAAATCCTTCTATGCTCAACAAGACAACAGTGCAACTGAAGACTCAGATGAACCTTCAAGTGAAGAAGGAACCTCTAAATTCTTATTGATGGCCATAGAAGAACTTGAAGGTCTCCTGTTAGAAGATGAAGAAGAAGAAGGTGAAGTCGACCTTGAGGGGGAGCTAAGAAGTGCTCTGGAAGAGATTGATAGACTCAAGCTGAAATGTAGAAAAAAAAAGTACATTCTCCTCAAGTATGTACGAGAAGAACAGAATTCAGAAGTCCTTATGCAGCTAAAGATAGAGCTTGAAGAAGCCAAGAAGATAGAGGACATGTTACTTAAGCAAATCAAGGAGAAAACTCAAGAACAAGAGAAGTTGGAAGAAGAAGTAGTATGTCTCAGGAAGAAATTAGAAAATTCTCAAAGGAAAGTGGTTATAAATTCTTCTCAAACAACAAGCTCTAGTAATTTGAATGAAATTCTGGTTGCTCAAAGATCTCCTATGATAGAAACTGGAATAGGTTATGAAAGAGAATCAAGTAAAAGCAAAGAAAAGGAAAACAAAGAGATTATTTTTGTAAAAGCAAAGAAGGATGATGAAGCAGCTCAAATAATTCCTACAAAAGAAGAAACTTGTAAGGAGGGAGACAGAACCCAGAAAAATCCTCTAATAACAAAGAATGAAAGAAATACTCAAACAACAGAAAAAGATTCATATACCCCTGAGTATGTCAAATCTAGAAGCCATCAAAAGAGATTCTTCCCTCCTATGAAAAATGCCACCTGTTATGTCTGCCACAAGCTGGGACACATTGTTGCATACTGTCATGCAAGGAGGAGTAATTTAAACCAGCAAAAGATGCAAACAATGAAGAGATTGTCTCAAACAAACAAATGGAGAAAACAACCTTACATCAGGTATGTAAATAATTTCTATGGTTATTGTTTTTATTGTAATGAATTTGGCCATAAAATTATTGAATGTAGAAAGTATGGACAAAGATTAATGTTCAACACCTCAAGGAGGTTTATGAATCAAAGAAATTTTGTTCATACTCACAATTCTGCAAAAACTATGATCAAATGTTGTATATGCAATCAAGTTGGACATATGTCTTCCAAATGTCCTCTGAAAGGATGTGATTCATCATCTCACAAAAGATACCAAACAAAAGGATGCCTCCAGTGGAAAAAGAAGGAGAATAAGTGTGACCTGGCTCTAACTGCTCAAGATCTGAAAAGCCAATGGTATCTGGACAGTGGCTGCTCAAAACATATGATTGGAGACAGGAGAAAATTTATAACTTTTGATGAAAAGAAAACTGGTAATGTTACTTTTGGCAATGATAAATCAGGAAAAATCAAGGGAAAGGGCTCAGTTAGCTTAGATAATGGCAGAGGTAAGGCCCAAGATGTACTATTTGTAGATGGGTTGAAAGCAAATTTTCTGAGTGTCAGTCAAATGTGTGATAAAGGCTGCGAAGTTCTTTTCAGAGCACAAGACTGTGAAGTCAGATCAAGCACCACAGGTAAGACTCTGCTCAAAGGTGTTCGAACAGAGAGAAATGTTTACATCGTGAAAGAGGAAGATGAAGCATGCCATCTTAGTAAACTTGAGGAGTCATGGTTATGGCATAGGAGATTGGGACATCTCAGCTTCGATCATATCATCAGACTGAGCAAGAAGAAAGCGGTCAGAGACATGCCAGAAATAAAAAGGCCTTTTAATACCATATGCAAATCTTGTCAATTGGGTAAACAGACCCGCACATCCTTTAAGGCCAAAGATGAGTTATCAACAAGAAGACCACTCCAGCTTGTGCACATGGATTTGTGTGGACTTGCAAGAACTAAAACACCAAGTGGAGAATCCTACTTCATGCTGATAATAGATGATTTCTCCATAATGACATGGGTTGCATTTCTCAAGAATAAATCGGAAGCTCTGGACAAATTCAAAATATTCAAAGCATTAGCAGAAAATCAGACAGGATGCAAGCTAAAATGCATCAGATCGAACAGAGGAGGTGAATTCACAGATTATGACTTTGCAGATCTATGCAATGAATATGGCATAAAACAACAATTTACTATTGCAGGGACACCTCAGCAGAATGGAGTAGCAGAGAGACAAAACAGATATGTTCAACAAATTTCCAGAGCCATGATGCAAGAGAGTAATATTCCTAAAACCTTCTGGGCAGAAGCAGTACACACAGCGGTGCATATCCTTAATAAAGCCCACTTAAGGCCAAGCAGTGACAAGACTCCATATGAACTATGGCATGGAAAGTCAGCTTCAATCAAACATTTTAGAATTTTTGGAAGCAAGTGTTATATAAAGAATAATTATGAAAATCTTGGGAAATTTGATGCAAGAGCAGATGAAGGGATTTTTCTAGGATATGCTTCCAAAAGTAAAGGGTACATGTGCTACAACAAGACTCTTCGAAAAATAGTAGAAAGTATTGATGTGAGATTTGATGAAGAACTTCCAAACAATACAAGAGATACAGACTGCTGCAGTCCATCAGACAACCATGAAGAAGAAAACCAAAATGATGATGAAACAAGCAAGACAACAGAAGATGCAGAGCTGAGCTCGAAAGCCCCCTCAAGATACACTCAGAAGAATCATCCTGAAGACCAGATCATTGGAGACAAGAAAGCAGGGGTCCAAACAAGAAGGCAGCTCACTGAACAGACAGAAGAGGTATACATAGCCATGTTATCACAAATAGAGCCAAAGAGATTTGAAGAAGCCAACAAGGACAAATATTGGGTGAATTCCATGAATGAAGAATTAGACCAAATTGAGAAAAACAATACCTGGGAACTAGTTCCTAGACCCACTGGGAAAAATGTCATAGGCTCAAAATGGGTATTCAAAAATAAAATGAATGAGGAAGGACAGGTAATCAGGAATAAAGCCAGACTTGTCTACAAAGGATATTCACAAATCGAAGGACTTGATTACGATGAAACATTTTCCCCTGTAGCCAAAATGGAAGCCATCAGAATGTTTCTGGCCTTCGCATGCTACCAAGACTTCAAGGTATATCAAATGGCTGTAAAATATGCTTTTCTGAATGGAGATCTAGAAGAAGAAGTCTACATGGAACAACCGGAAGGTTTCTCTTTAACAGACAAAGAAGACTATGTGTGCAGACTGAAGAAGGCTCTATATGGACTGAAACAGGCTCCTCATGCTTGGTACTCAAGACTGGATAAATATTTGCAAAAACAAGGCTTTAAGAGAGGTGGAGTAGACAACAATCTATACATAAAAGCCCATGAAAATGAACTCCTGATTGTTGTAGTATATGCTGATGACATTATGTTTGGAAGCAACAGAGATGAACTTGCAAAAGGGTTTGCTGAGGAGAGGAAATCAGATTTTGAGATGTCCATGATTGGAGAACTCAGTTTCTACTTAGGACTTCAAATTCAACAAAAGAGCACAGGCACATTCATCTCACAGGAAAAATATTTAAAAGAAATGTTGAAAATTTTCAAAATGGAGGACTGTAAACCTGTGTCAACTCCCATGATAACGGGATGCAAGTTGTGTGCTGATGATGGGTCTACCGATATAGATCAAAAACTTTACAGATCCATGATAGGAATTCTGTTGTATCTGATTGCATCAAGACCATACATCATGCTAGCAGTACGACTAGTAGCTAGATATCAAGCAGCTCCTAAACAAAACCATCTTCTGCCAGTAAAAAGAATATTTAGATATCTACGAGGAACAACATAGTATGGACTTTGGTATCCTAAAGGCAAAAGCTTCACCTTGACAGCATACACAGATGCAGATTGGGCCAGCTGTGTGGATGACAGGAAAATCACAAGTGGAGGTGCTTTCTATCTAGGAGAAAGTCTGGTGGCATGGTTAAGCAAGAAACAAACATCTATCTCTCTGTCTATAGCAGTAAGGCATTATATAGCAAACAGCCAGTGATGTTTGTACACAAGTCATGTGGATTGAGCAAACCCTCCAAGACATGAAGGTAAGCATTGATGAACCTATCTCAATCAAATGTGATAATACAAGTGCTATAAGTATATCTAAAAATCTTGTGCTTCACTCAAAAACTAAACATATCCCAATCAAGTATCATTTTCTCCGAGAACAAGTGGCTCAGAAGATATCAAAACTGGAGAATGTACCAACAAAAGAACAGACGACAGATATATTTACCAAACCGCTTGCCAGAGAACCATTTGAATATTTGAGAGACAGACTAGGGGTAATATCTGTAGATGCTACTCTCTGATATGAAGAAAAATCACAGTTTCAGGGGGAGAACAGAAACGAGAATATCATTCCAGGGGGAGATCAGCTAGCAAGGAAATGCACGAAATGTTGAAAAAGGATAAAAACACAATATCAAAGGATAGAATCTACACTAAGAATTCAAAACCCTTGCCATTGATGTCAAAGGGGGAGGAAGAGCAAGAAATAGGAGAAAGGATCCTAATAGGCAAACAGAGGAAGTGTATTGTCATTAATGCCAAAGGGGGAGACTGTTGGAAATGTTGTCATTGATGGAAAAAGAGATGGAAAAGGAGGAACACTTGAGGCAGCAACAAGGCAAAGAAAGCAGCATAGCAGTAAGATGTAGAGAGGGTCGAGCAGTAGAGACAGGGTCATTGAAAAACAACAGATAAAGAATATAAAGAGGGTCGAAAAAGAAGAGACAGTCTTGAAATAGCAGAGCAAAGACACTTTCAAAGGTAGCAAAGGAGACAAAGTAGAGAATGTCGAAATGTAACAAATAAACAACAGAACGAGCAACTAAGCAGACAAGAAAGAGGCACAAAGAAAGGCAAAGGCAGAGGCAGAGGCAGAGCCGTTATCATAGAAAGGCAGAGGCAGAGGCAGAGCCGTTATTCCGAGAATCATTACCCAGCCGGAGGATACATAAACTCAATTATGGGAATCTTAACCCAAGCGGCAAAGTATATATATATAAACCTTATTCCGGGAATCGCAACCCAGGCGAAAGCGGAAGCTTATATATATGCGGCACGTTACATATATTGCGCAAGATTAAATGACTAAAGGTCCAAAGCATATATATTAATTTATATAAGTGGAGAGCTTTATGATCGAAAGAAACGAAGTAATATAAGGTGGGACCCTTATGAATCGCATCGGAGAATATAAAGGCAACGGAACATCACAACATAAAGTTGCGATTGCGATTGAGATCTGGACCCGATGGGCATATAAACTATCACTCATATATGTTTTTCGTTCTGGTGAACAGTGGTCAATCACATCGGAGTTAAAGTGGAGCATCGGAACATCACAACAGAAAGTTGCGATTGCGATTGAGATCCAAACCCGATGGGCATATAAACTATGACTCATATATGTTTTGAGTTCCGGTGAACAGTGGTCAATCGCATCGGAGTTAAAGAGGAGCAGCGGATCACATGAAACTAAAAGTTGCGATTGCGATTGAAGCTCGGACCCGATGGGCTTATAAACTGTGACTTGATAGGTTTGAGTTCCGGCCTAATCGCATCGGCATTTCAAGGTGAATAGTGATTAATCGCATCAGAGAAAGAGAAAAGTATATGTATATGCGTAGCGCAAAATACACGAAGTACCATATGGTGGGACCCCTCTACAGAAAATTCCGAGAATCATTACCCCAGCTAAAGGTTACATTAAAGCGGAAGCATAAGCTTATATATATATATATATAGATAGCATGATACAAATGTTGTGCTTTATATTAAAAGGCTCAAAGCTTATATATATATATATATATATATATATGGAGCACTTTGTGGACAAGGGACCAAAGGTATAATCCAAAGCATATGTATTATATCCTTTGGCGCGAGATCAAAAGAACCAAAGGTCTTAACGCTTGGTTTTAAAACAAACAAAGTTCTATATGGTGGGACCCTACCCAATCGCATCGGAGAAAGTTCGCAAGAAGAACATGTTAACAAAGATTTGCGATTGCGATGAAAGACTGGACCCGATGGGTTTATAAACCACGATTGATATATGTTTGAAGTTTCGTCATAACAGTGAATAATCGGAATTGGAGCATCAGAGCATTGAGACATCGGTACATTCAAATGGAAATTGTGATTGCGATTAATCGCAATCGGAAGAGGTCGAGGAGTGATACATCGCATCGGAAAGATCAGTGAGTGGGCCCGTAAGGGCATTTTTTGTATTAAAATGATCTCTCAGCAGTACATCACCGGAAGTTACATATGTTATATAAAACGGCAGTCTATATGTTAAAATCAATTCTTATCATGCTGAGAGTTAAATTGTGATGTATCAAAAGGGAAGTTACATAGGTATGGCAGTTACACTGCGACAGTAAGAAGGAAATCAATCAGAACCGAAAGGGCCAAACACAGTCACAGAAAAGCCAAATATAGTCACAGAAAAACCAAACACAGTCACAGAAAAGACAAGCGCAGTGAACCAAGAGGTTGAATGAGTGAGCTGAAGTTTTCATTATATGTGAATGTAAATATTGTAATTGATTTTTTTATTGTTTGTGATGCATTGGCAAGTCTCCGGAAGAAAACAAAATCCCACTGTAATATTAAAATAAGCACCTACAGTTACATTTTTCTAAGTGAGCTGAAAAAGAAATGAGAAGGCAGAAGACCAAGAAGTATGACCATCCATTTCGAATTCCTAAAGGAAAAAAAATAGTCATCAAGAAATATTTATAAATAATATCTTCTTGATATGAAGAGAGAGGTGAGAGAGAGTAAGAATAGAGAATGAAAAGTATAGAAGATTGAGGTAGAGAAGATAAGGAAGAGATGCTGCAAAACAAAGCTGATATCTGAGGTAAATCAGCAAACACTTCTTGTGATAAATTGAGGAAGTTGGAGCTTCCCTATCAAGTTGAAGCTTGATAGCTGTCAGTTGTAGCTGAATGAGGTTGGAGCCTCCTGTAGGTTGGTGCCTGCAGAAAAATTGAAGGTATTTGGAGCTTCCTTGCAAGTTGTAGCTTGCAGAATTGAGGTTGGAGCCTCCTGTAGGTTGGTGCCTGCAGAAAAAAAGTGGTGAGAGGGAGTTGGAGCTTGCCTTTGCATCACAACAATAATAAGATGTGGTTTTCTCCCTTTATGGGTTTCCACTTATATCTGCTATCTCTATCTGTGTTGCCTGTGTGCTGAGATGATTTATCAAATCTGCTTAATGTTTACTGCTCTCATAATAAGTTTAATGTCACATTAATTTAATATTTGCTGCAACATATTAAGACTGTTCATATACTAAGGTTGAATACAAAAGTAAGCTGTAAATAAGCTGATGAAAATTTAAAAATCTCATGTATGTATTGAACTGATTCACCCCCCCCCCCCCCCTCCTCAGTTCAACTAATAATTCAACAACAGGTTCAAGTCATAAATCTGAATCAAGGTCTTTTATTGTTTCAAACTTCAAAGAAGCACCCAAATAAGTGAACACTCCATAGGGAAATACACCACAGGAATAATTCTGAGTTGATTGTCTTAAATGAGTGATATAGTGAATTGTTCCAAACAGATCACAAGTCCTGTAGGTATTCCTTGATGTATATCAGTCCTGCAATAATCATGGATCTTAGGGTTTATTTATAGTCTTTTGTACAAGCCAACGAATACTTGTCTGAAGCTACAATGTTGCAAATTTTTGTGGCTAAATCCAGAGCCTAAGTTCAGCTGAATGTAGCTACCTGTGGTGGTATCGAGCTCATGTAGCCACCACATGTCCGAGCTAAAGATAATTCTTGTGGTTTATCAAGACTTTTATTTGGAAACAAGATCGAGCTCCTAACTCTTCAACAGTCAGCAAGAGATGAGGTGTATATAGTCTAAATAATCCAAACCTTTACACTGATCCGAGCTCCTTTACCACATAAACATACCTGGTCAAAGATATTGTCTCACTAATCCACGGTCATAGGTCTGAAGGTGCAGTTCTTATTACAGAAGCATACCCAAGAATGAATCTTCAATTTTTTATTTCTGCCTCCTTTAGTTCACGAGATGTGAACCTTTTACTCGTTCTCTTCTGAGAGTTGATCGAACTGATGATAAAAAATAAAGTTTTAGCATTATATTTATATTGTTCATTCCTTGCTAAAACGAAAAGGCATGTCTCCTTAGGGCAAGCCAACTTGAGAAGAGGTTTAGGTCGGCTTAATGACCAGACATATTTCCTTAACTTGAAAAAATCATATTTCTTAGAATACTTGGAGTTTCGGGCGAAGTGATAGCTTATTAGAGAGCTAAAAATATGCTCTAGAGGATGGTGAAGGTCTCATAGAGAAATTTTGCCTCTAAGGTAACTGAAAAATATTTTTTAATGTGACTGGTCATTTATTAGTGCAGAAAATGAGGTAGGGCAGAATGCCTTCGAGTGTTGGGCTTCTTTATGGTTTGATTTCTTCATTGTTTGCCTTCTTCATCATAGGGTTATAATGACATCGTCAATGTCATCAATTCACCATGCCATAGTGATATGTCAATAATCATATGAAGCATCATAGTATCATGTAGTCTTCCATCATCCAGATCACCAATAGACATCATCTAGTCCTTCAACAAGTATGGTCATTCTTCATTATTCATCAAGGTACATGACTTATACTTCTTCATCATCATCTAGCATCATATTTCCATATTTACATCAATGACAACCTAGATTAACAGGTTATTCGTGATTGATAAAGTTGTGAACAAAACTTGGATGTTTTTGGAAGAAAGTGTTAAGGTTGATTTTGGCGTTGCTAAAAAGTTAAAGAAGTAAAGCTTCCAAGTAGATGTGTTTGATATGATGATGATCTAAGCAGCATCAGAACTATTAAGAACCCCCGAAGTTTTGTGTTAAATATGTATAGTGAAATTTTATTACTAATTTGGGTTGTGTTTGTGCATATCTCTCCATAAGAAGGTTGAATGTTTTAAGAATGCTTGGATTGGTGGATTTATCTGGTTTAGTTGATAATGAGAGATGAAGCATCACAGGGCAACAAGATGCTTGGGAGGACATTTGTTCGGCCTATGATGATGTCTAGATCTCAAAGTAGGGAGGGTGGTGTTGGTCTTGGAGCTCTGACCTTGGATACGCACCTAAATCCCTGAGTTGGTGTTAGAGCTAAAGCATGATGGTACCTAGAGAGGCTAAATCTTGGAACACACCTTAATCCCACCAATTAGATTACCTTAGTAATGTGCCTATCCTGTAGCATTGTGTGTGTTGTGACCTTTGATAGAGTATATAATTTTGAGATCTTCTATATACCTCTATATATATATATATATATATATACCTACCTAGTTAATAGGGAGTGTTGAATAATGTAACCAATGTCAGTCTTCATAATTGTATTTGTAAAAATAAAAATTTATTGTAACAGGAAAATATTATTGAAGCATGGGTTTCATTCTCTTTCATGCTCTTTTATTTGTTTTGTAGGTCATATCCTCCATTGAAGGCTTCTAGGTTTTGTCAAGAGGAAAAAGAGCCATTGTCACATTTATTACACCCTTCTTGGGATTTTGTATCATTTAAAGAAATTTATTTTTGAGTCAAAATATTCATTTTGTCCCTCCTCGCCAAGTTGGCCCTGTCCTAGAGAAGTCATCCCTATTGGATGCAATTCGACCTCATGGTAGCAGTATAAATAGAGGGAACTTGAATCACTTGGAAGCACACTCACACAAGTTCGATTTACATAGAGAAAGACGACGAAAAGGAGATTGAAGTACAGGAGAAGGGTACCTAATCCAAGAAAGAAGAAAAATCAATTTTTTTGGGAATCTCTCTCACACGTGCGAAGTTTGGTAGGGTTTTTGGACTAAATTTGTGGACTGAAATTTCTAAATTAGTTGTAGGTATGAAATTTTGAAGCTGGGGGCTGAAATTCCAAATTGAAGTTGCATTTGAAGAGTTGACACTTAGGAACTTTAGCAGAGATCATCTACTTGAAGGAATGGTTGACTTGGTGATTGGAGTAGGTCTTTGTCTAGGTTTAAATGGTCTTGTATTGTCTCATCTTGATTTGAATATACTAGTAGAAGAGTTGGACTGAGTTTTCCCTTAGATAGGGGTTTTACCCAGCCTGGGTGACTACATATTGTGTCCCTTGTAATGATCTTCATTGTTTGGAATTTGTCTTGATGAAAGGAACATAATAAACTGAAAGAACAACAAATAATAAGAAAAAGAAAAAAAAAAACATAAGAAAATGTCAAAGTCTAAGAGAAATCTACCTAAAGAGCCTAATCCATATAATGCCTTAGATTTCTCAGCACTCCAAACCTTCTGAAAATATGTCATCCCTAGTCATGAAAACAAATGTAAATCAAGCTGGAAAATCCCCATTGTTCGATGGAACACATTACGTATTGGGGAGCAAAATAATGGAGTTCTATTTAATGGCCCTAGGATATTAGGTATGGGAATTAGTTGTTAATGGAGATACAAATACCAAGGAGTCAAAAGAATATAATACAAAAGAAATGCAAGCAATCTTGTGTAGTCTATCAAATTGTGTAAAAAGCAAGGTGGGTCAATGTTATTCAACTAAAAGACGATGGGAAAAAATACAAAACTTAATGAATAATCTGGCTATTTTTTTGTTGAACCTGAACAAGAGCACAAGGATGATCATTAATAAAAGGAAACGGATGAAGACACCAAAAACATAGAAGAAAATAAAAGTGAAAAATGCTTTGAAGAAAAGGCAGAAGTAAATCTTGAAGCAGAACTAATGGTTGTTCTAGAAGAAATAAATAGATTGACAAAATAAAATATAGAGCTTAATCAAGACGTTGACCATACAAAGGAAGAAGTCATTCGCTTAAGGATCCTAGCAGAAGATAGAATTAAGGACTTTAGCAATCTTGAAACAAAATTGCAACAAGAAGAAGAAGAAGTCAAGTCCCTAAAAGTTCAGCTAGAAGAAACAAAGAGAGCGGAAGAAGAAATTAATATCCAACTGAAAAAAGAAAGAAGAATATTGTGAGAGGTTTGAAGAAGAGATTGTTTCCTTGAGAAATGAAGTTGAAAAGCTCAATAAGAACTTGAGAAGTTATCAAGTACTAGATAGCATCCTCGGTTGCCAAAGGTCACTATTTGACAAATCGGGTCATGGTTATACAGGTGAGACTTCATGTAAAGACGATGAAAGCCTTAAATCATATAAAATACTTGAGAGTCATATCCTTAAGAGATCTAGTCCTAGTGAAATCGGGAAGGGAAATCAAGATGAATTTGGAAGAACCTCTTCACCAAGAAGTTGTGCAGATGATTTCAATACAAGCAGCAGTAAGGATCAACAAAGGTTTGAGGCTCCTCCAAGGCATAGCGACTTCAAAAGATCAAGAGAATGTTACTCATCCATGTACATAAAAAAATTCTCTAGTTATTTTTATTCTTGCACAAATTTCGGTCATAAAGCTAGAGATTGTAGAGCATACTGCAAAAGTAATCATCAAAGCTCTAGAAGGAAACATGCAAGAAAACCAGATAGAATCATCAGTGGTTATTACAGTTTGGTTGCTCCATCATTCAGGTTCAATGTAGAATGTTATCGATGTCACAATTTTGGACATATAGCACGAGATTTTAGAAGCAGATGAAGATGAGCTCCCAAACAAGTCAAAAAAAAAAATCTACCTACCAAGCACAAATAAAAATCCACCAAATCTTGAGAAGGAAACAAGAGGAACCAAAAACAAAAGAACATGATTTTGTCCTAAATTGTTAAAGAATATTCAATATCAAGTGCTCCAAGGTACCAATCAAGTGAGAAGAATCAAATTATTGGACACATGAAAATGAAGAATCCCCTCCCTATGCATAATATTATGCAAGTTCTACAACCATGCTACTATGATCCTCAAATTTGGTCACAAGGAAAAAGCATCAAGTTTTTCATGGCTTCTCAACGCACTCTATTGGTTGTGCACATAATATACTCATTCTAAGAGCTTGTCATTCATTGCTTCTAGTTCACTGCGCTTTGAAAACTCTACAAATGGTCTAGGCTATATCATGTCCTCTAGTGGTAGTATTCATAAATATATACTATCATTCGAAGCCTTTCAAGGTCTGCAACAATTGATGGGAAGGCTCAAATAGTAGAGATTGTATTGGACTGACTTGCAAATCATTTTTTTCCACTTCAATATGTATCAATCATGATAGTAGAGGTTTCCGGAAGACTTGCAAAGTTGTAAAGCACAATAGATGTTGGCATCCGCCATCAAGATAATGTGTTGATAACAAATGGATATCAGTGTGAACAAGTGGGTTGCAGTGATACTATTAGCCAATGTAAAACCTAATGTTAATATGGCCATGGAAGCACCACATGGGGATCCTCAATCATGATTGGAAATGGAAAAGGTTGCAAATGTAATAGCATTTGTAGTTTCAGTTGAAGGCTCCAGTGAAGGAGTTATGCACAATCATTATATTGACACCATGAAGGCCAATGTTTATCTATGCTTCTAGCTCGGGAATATTTTGGTAAGAACAGAGAAAAATGTTTACAGCATTTTAAAGATGCTCAGTTGTTGAGTGGTGGTGCCCTATATTTTCAAAAGCTCAAGTTCAAGATGCATTGCATCATGAAAGTGTGGATAGGAGAACTTGGTTGTCAGAAACTTGGAAACATAATGGAGATGGCAATCTTCTCTATTTACTATGGACTCATCTACAATAAATTCCTTTTAGTTCCCTATCACATTTTTTTGGCCCATATACCTACATGTGTTGTGATTCTTCCTAAAGGGATACTTATTCAACAAGATTGATAAAGGTTTGCAAGGCATATCCATTTGGAGTTGATCCAGTGTGGCATGATAATCGAACTAAGTTTCCATTTTAAAAAATGAAACTCGTTATTCTATTGGAAGTTACACATGAATTTGAAAATTATCATGAGCGCAAAATTCTTCCACAATCCATTGAATATTTGGTACCAATTTGTGCCCCAGATATTATTTTTTGAAACAGGTTGTTTGTCCATCTTTCACACCTCATTATCATTCAATGGTGTACTAGTTCCCTAGTTGATCTCTTTCATTTCGTGATATGTATATTCTTAAGCCCGAATTACGGCCACAATCAAGAAATCTATTCATTTCAAAGCCTTGAGGAGGAAAAATGCGAGAATTTGAGTTATGAGGAGGCTTAAAAAAATATAATCTCCTTCTGCAAAGACATTCTAATAAGAATTTCAAGGGAAACACAATGCAATCAAAGGTGTTCAACCATCATGACAAATCCATTAATATGCAACAATTGTACACTCCATGAAGAAGGGTTATTCATATATTGGAAGGATTGCTTATGTAAGGAATTATATTTTGATATTGTCATCTAAGAATGAAGCAGCCTTGCATCATATTGAACCTTAGGCCTGAATACACTACTCTAGAATACCATGTGACAGAATGGTTGACAGTTTTAAAGAAGACGATGAAGATCTTGGAGGAATCCATGCAATAGGGAATATATTTCTTTCATGAGGAAAGGAGAAGAAGCCCATCAAACACCAAGACCACCCTTTGCTATTGATTTCGGAGTGGGAGAAGCATGAAAACAGGGGGAGAAGCCCCTCAAAACCAAGACCACCCTTTGTTATTGATGTCAAAGGGGGAGAAGCATGATGACAGGGGGAGAAACATCAATAACAAAGGGGGAGATTGTTGGAGAAATTAATTGTTATTGATGTAAAAGGAATTTTAACTAAGGTTGAAAATTTTATAAACTCGTAGAGAACTTCAATCCCTTTTCAAATAGCATTTATTTCTCCCCCTAACTCCTCTTCATTGAATAGAAAATGATTTTACAAGTTGAAAAGCCATATTTTGTTCAAGCCTACATAAGTCGGCCTACATGAAGTAAAGTTGACCCTACTCCAATTGACATGTCTTTACACATGGTCAAATAAGTATGTATTGGAGCTAGACCTCTTAATTTGACCACCAAATTCAAGGAAGATGATCTAAATTTGAGGCAAGGTTTCTGAGGTGATTTCATCGGTAATTTCATGAGGTAATTTTGTCGATTCTTTGTTGCCTCTAAGGTGATTTCTTTAGGCCTTTCATGGTCATATTTCTTAGGCTTTTCTAGTCAATTTATGTGTCTACTCTCTCTTTCTCTGCCTCCTATAATTTTGTTCTGAGACTTGAACAACATATTGTGGTATGTCCTCTGTTCTCTAATATGAAGCTTGCATAGTCCCTTATATTTGGCCCTTTGGTTTCTAATCTAAGGTCTATGCAGTGCCCTATTCCCGACCTTCAATTTTCCACCTATATCAGACTCTTGTGCCTCTGTTTTCAGCCCTTTATACACATACATGAGGCTTGATCTGACCTTTGTTTTTGTCCCTACTTTTCTCGGGCCCGAGGTCTCATTTTCCTCGATTTTGTGGCCTACATTCTCGGACCTGTGAACTTTCTGAAGCTAGATTGGACCTTCCACTTTTGGACTAATGAGAGTTTTGTTCAGAACAAAGTTCATAATTTGGGTTTCTTTTGGAGAAACCTAGAGACATCTTATTGAAGCTTGAAGAGCAACCTCTATTTAAGCATATCTTTGAAGCACACTTTTGAAATATTTCTTGAACATACATGAAGAGCCTTGGAGACTCCTTCAATGAATCTTGAAGCCTTGCTAAACTAAACCAGACCTTGAAGTGTATTGGAAACTCCCTTGAAGAATGTTGAAACATTGTTGGAGATGTTATGGATGCCTTGTTGAGGACATTGATTATTGAAGTAGACTTGTTGAGTTGATCATACTTTTCTACACTTGGAGCATCATTGAGAACACTCTTGAAGCATTCTTGGAGAACACCCTAAAGTATCTTGGAAGCCATATAGAAGAATTTGTTGAAGACATCTTGCGGTAGTATTGAAGATATCTTTTGGAGTTGTTCTCAAGGCATCTTGAAGTACCTTGTGAAGGAATCTTGAAGAAACCTCAGATAAACCTTGGAGTGTCATCCTAGAATTCCATTATTGCAGATACGAAGAAAATCTGGAAGACGTGTTGAAGTTGATCGTGAACACCCCCGGAAGACGTGTTGAAAACTGAAGAATTTTGAAGTTGGATCGGGAAGAGAACATGTGATGGATGCAAATGATAGTTCTCGGCAATATGATTCCAACGCATTGAGAATCGTCTGAATCCGAGTTGTCGTTAGAGAGAAATGAATTTTTGAAGTTGACAAGGTAATTATTGGTTACCGAGTCATGTAGGCTTGGTGTAAAAGTGGTCCAATAGATGTGTCACTTCAAGCAAATTCATTGAGCCTTAATGTCTAAAAATTAAGGATGATTTGAGGTCATTTTAGCATCCAAGTTTGGCAACACATCCTCGAAGGAAACTCGGTGGAGAGAAGGAGCTAAATCGTAGCAAAAGGGAGATATTACAACATGAAGGAGTCTACCCTAAAACAGCATGGAGAGGAGCTGTAGGTACAGTGTATGTCTAGGTTTGTTTTATGGGATGATGACATATCCGTATAGGCTATTTTGAGTGCGGCTTAGTGTTGGAAGGAGCTGACAGCAAGGCCGAGGAGGATTGGAGGATAACGTCGCTGGTTAAGGGTGTTATTTGGCATTATTGAGGAGATCAAAAACTATAGCAAGTTGTTGAGCTAGGTCGTAGGCCATAGCCAGCAATTTGAGGCTATTCCAAGGCAGTCTTGAAGTGTTGAAGGTAGGAAAGGGACAACATGGTGCTTGGAGGATATTTTATAGGTGGACCGAAGCCCTAGAAGGGTGTAGACTGCTGAAAACGTGGAGGTTAAGGGTTGCATATTGTGCCCTAACCAGTATTGCAGGCACATCAGCTTACAGTGAACGACAACAGTGTGTTTGGGAGGTCTTTGGTCAAAGCGTGACTAAATTGGAATAGATTATTGAGCAGCCTCTTGATGCCAAGTAGATGACCTTCCGTGGTGGTGAAGTGTCATCTTAGGAGCCAATTCAGAAGTGATTCGATTGGGTTCCATAGGACTATTGGAGGGCAGCGTGTTAGCTACCCAAAGTAGCCCTATATGAGCTATCTTGAAGGACGAAGAGGAACTGAAGGTTGGGTGAAGGTTGGTGCCGAAGTGCAACACTTTGATGGACAAAAGTTGTTACTAGCCTGGCAGATTGGAGCTTGGGAATTAGGCCTACCCAGAGAGCAGATTGGATCAGCTCGTGTACACTCTGCATAAGGACATGTGGCAGTATTATGTGGCAACCCTCCTAGAGTCTCAATGTGTAGATTCCTTGATGAACTACGGCACTACTAGTGAGCAGTATTGAAGCAAAGGACCGGCGAGACGAGATACAACATTGTGTTTGTCAATGTATCTTGTTTACCATACACTGTTGTATTATTCAGATTTGGTTTAATATAACGAAGATTGGGAATTGTACATTATTGTACAATTTTGTTTAAAAATGTGTCTATTGTGCATATGTGATTTACTGTTTTATATTTTATGTTGTGCAAAGTAGTTTATGGTTGAGATTCTTGGTTTGGTAGCGTCAGTGATTTAAGACTCTAACCTAGACCCAAGGTCACGGAAATTCAACACAAATTTGGAGCTTGGATTTGTTGTACATGTTAGATCCTGGTTTGTAATCGAGGATTGGAGTATTCATCTAGGGTTGGAGCCCTGAAAGAGTTAATAGTTTCTTTATTGTATAAAGTGGAACTTGAATTTTTATCAGAGGATTGGAATCCTCATCATTTTTATTAATAAAATTATTATTTTGTTGTACATCTTATGTTCTGGTTTAATTAATGATCCTAATTAGCATAATGTAACAATTGAAAAAGAAACATTGGTTTAATTAATGATCTTAATTGGCAAGCCTTGGAGTATCATCCTAGAATTCCATTGTTGCAGATATAAAGCTAATTTGGAAGACATGTTGAAGTTGATCGTGAAGACCCCTTGGAGACATTCTTGAAGCTTGAAGAGCAACCTCTATTGAAGCAGATCTTTGAAGCACACTTTTGAAATATTTCTTGAACAGGCATGAAGAGCCTTGGAGACTCCTTCAATGACTCTTGAAGCCTTGCTAAATTGAACCAGACCTTGAAGTGTATTGGAAACTCCCTCGAAGATTGTTGAAGCATTGTTGGAAATGTGTTTGGATGCCTTGTTGAAGACAATGATTATTGAAGTAGACTTGTTGAGTTTATCATCCTTTTCTACACTTGGAGCATGATTGAGGACAATCTTGGAGCATTCTTGAAGAACACCCTGAAGTATACTGGAAGCCATATAGAAGCATTTGGGCATGTGATGGATGAGGATGATAGTGCTCGGCGACACAATTTCAATGCATCAAGAATCTTCCGAATCCGAGTTACCATTAGAGAGAAATGAATTTTTGAAGTTGACAAGGTAATTATCAGTTACTAAGTCATGTAGGCTTGGTGTAAAAGTGGTCCAATAGATGTGTCACTTCAAACAAATTCATTGATCCTTAATGTCTATAAATTAAGGATGATTTGAGGTCATTTTAGCATCCAAGTTTGGTAACACATCCTCTAAGGAAACTCAGTGGAGAGGAGGAGCTAAACCGCAGCAAAAGGGAGATATTACAGCGTGAAGGAGTATGCCCTAAAACAATGTGGAGAGGAGTTGTAGGTACAATGTATGTCTTGGTTTGTTTTATGGGATGATGACAGATCCGTATAGGTTGTTTTGAGTGTGGTTGGTGTTAGAAGGAGCTGGCAGCAAGGCCGAGGAGGATTGGAGGACAAGGCAGTTGGTTAAGGGTGTTGTTTGGGACTGTTGAGGAGATCGAAAACTACAGCAAGTTGCTGAGATAGGCCGCAGGCCATAGCCAACAGCTTGAGGTTGTTCCAAGGTAGTCTTGAAGTGTTTAAGGCAAGAAAGGGACAGCGTGGTGCTTGGAGGATATTTTCTAGGTGGATCGAAGCCCTAGAAGGGTGTAGACTGCTAACAGTGTGGAGGTTAAGGGCTGCATATTGTGCCCTAACCAGTATTGCAGGAGCAGGAGCAACAGCTTACAATGAAGGACAACAATGTGTTTGGGAGGAGTGTTGGGTCAAGTCGTGACCAAATTGGATCAGATTATTGAGCAGCCTCTTGATGCCAAGTAGATGACCTTCTGTGGTGGTGAAGTTTCATCTTAGGAGCCGATTCAGAAGTGATTGGATTGGGTACCATAAGACTATTGGAGGGCAGCGTGTTGGCTACCCAAAGTAGCCCTAAACGACCTATCTTGAAGGAAAAAGAGCAGTTGAAGGTTGGGTGAAGGTTGGTGTCGAAGTGCAACACTTTGATGGACAAAATTTGTTGCTAGCCTAGCATATTGGAGCTCGAGAATTAAGACTACCCAGAGAGCAAATTGGATCAGCCCGTTTACACTCTACAGAAGGACATGCAACAGTGTTATGTGGCAGCCCTCCTGAAGTCTCGCTGTGTAGATGCCTTAATGGACTAAGGCACTACTAGTGAGTCGTACAGAAGTGAAGGATCAACAAGACGAGATATGACATTGTATTTGTCAATATATCTTGTATACCATAGACTGTTGTATTATTCATATTAGGTTTAATATAATGAAGATCGGGGATTGTACATTATTGTGCAATTCTTTTTAAAACTGTGTATATTGTGCATATGTGATTTACTGCTTTATATTTTCCATTGTGAAAAGTAGTTTATGGTTGAGATTCTTGGTTTAGTAGCGTCAGTGATTTAAGACTCTAACCTAGACCCAAGGTCACGAAAGTTCAACACCAAGTTGGAGCTTGGATTTGTTGTACAAGTTAGATCTTGGTTTGTAATTGAGGATTTGAGTCTTCATCTAGGGTTGGAGCCCTAAAAGAGTTATAGTTTTTTTATCATACAAATTGGAACTTGAGTTTTTATGAAGGATTGTAGTCCTCGTCATTTTTCTTAATAAAATTATTATTTTGTTGTACATCTTGTGTTATGGTTTAATTAATGATCTTAATTGGCATAATTTAACAATTGAAAATAATCATTGGTTTAATTAATGATCTTAATTGGCAAACCTTGGAGTATCATCCTAGAATTCCATTGTTGCAGATATGAAGCTACTTTGGAAGGCATGTTGAAGTTGATCGTGAAGACCCCTTGGACACATTCTTGAAGCTTGAAGAGCAACCTCTATTGAAGCAAAGCTTTGAAGCACACTTCAGAAATATTTCTTGAACAGACATGAAGAGCCTTGTAGACTCCTTCAATGAATCTTGAAGCCTTGCTAAATTGAACCAGACCTTGAAGTGTATCGGAAACTCCCTTGAAGATTGTTTAAGCATTGTTGGAAATGCTTTTGGATGCCTTGTTGAAGACAATGATTATTGAAGTAGACTTGCCTTGTCTACACTTGGAGCATCATTGAGAACAGTCTTGGAGCACTCTTGAAGAACACCCAAAAGTATCTTGGAAGCCATATAGAAGCAATTGCTAAAGAAATCTTGTAGCAGTATTGAAGCTATCTTTTGGAGTTGATCTGAAGGCATATTGAAGTACCTTGTGAAGGAATCTTGAAGACACTTCAAGCAAACCTTGGAGTATCATCCTAGAATTCCATTGTTATAGATATGAAGCTAATCTAGAAGACAAGTTGAAGCTAATAGTGAAGACCCCTTGGAGACATTTTTGAAGCCTTTGTCGAAGATATCTTTTAGGACTTATTGAAGAAGATATTGGAAGTCTTGAAGCAAAATCTAAGCCACCTTAAAGGTTTGAATTAGATTAAGTGGGTTCGAGCCCTAGAGGATTGGAGTCCTCACGCGAGGTTGGAACCTTGTGGAAAACTAGGTTGGACCTTGAATTTGTTGAGAGGATTGGAGTCCTCAAATAAACCAAG
>JAXQQM020076822.1:0-14585 GCA_034641835.2 Pinus albicaulis | reverse complement strand
CTCTGTGTTGTGTAACCGGCTTCAAAAATAGAAGAAAAGAGATATCAACGCCTTAGAAATAAGCCACTTCGAGGGGGCAACCTCCAATACATTACATAAATGAAAAATTCTTGGATGATACAATTTACAAAACCTCCTTTCTATATGTAGGAGTCCATGGGGCCATAATGTAATCCTAGTGGGCCACAATGTAATCCTAGCCGACCTAACAATAATAATGTAAGGGCACAATAATAACAATATGGGGGTTACAGGGGTACAATAATAACAATAAGGGGGGCTACACTAACATAATAAGGGGCTACACTATTAATATAGGGACTTAACATGCCCCTCTCCTTCAACAAAGTGTTGTCCTCAACGCTTGAGTAGCTCTGGGTGCTTCTGTATAAAATTCTCATCCTCCCATGTAGAATCTTCAGTGGGTAAGTTCTTCCACTTGATGAGATACTCTGAAATTGATCGATTCCGTAGTTGTCGAGTTCTTGTTTCCATGATTGCTTCTGGTTCCAATATGATTTTCCTTCCTCATCAAGTTCTGGAAATATTGTTTGAACTGGAAGATTTTCACCTATAACCTTCTTTAAGCATGAAACATGGAAAACTGGATGTACTCGCGAAGAAGCGGGAAGCTCCAATTTGTATGCCATAGTACCAATCTTTTGCAACACCTTGTAAGGACCATAGTACTTTGGCGATAATTTATTATCCTTTTTAGCTTGCTTGAGGGACATTTGTTTATATGGTTGTAGCCGTAAAAATACCCAATCTCCTATATCAAAACTTCTCTCGCTGCGATGTTGATCTGCCTGTTGTTTCATTCGATTTTGTGCCAAATTCAGGTTATCCTTTAAGAGTTGGAGAGCTTCTTGCTGATGCTCGATGTGATCTTCCACTGCTTGAACCTTCGAATTTTCTCTTAAATATGATGTGATGGATGGTGGATGATATCCATAAAGTGCCATAAATGGGGTCATTTTTGCTGCAGTATGGAAGGAAGTGTTATACCACCATTCAGAGAGAGGTAACCCTTGACCCATTGTGTTTGTTTATCAGATACAAAACAAAGAAGATATCCTTCCAAACATTTATTTACTATCTCAGTTTGACCATCAGATTGAGGATGATAAGATGAGCTATGAGCTAATTGAGTACCCAAACAAGAAAATAACTTCGTCCAAAATTTCCAGTAAAAATGGGATCTCTGTCGCTCACAATAACCCTTGGGTTTCCATGTAGCTTTTGAATTGTGTCCATAAATGTAGTAGCAACTGTACTTGCTTTAAATGGATGAGATAATGCACAAAAGTGTGCATACTTGGTAAGTCTATCAACTACCACCATGATGACACTCTTTCCTTAGGACTTAGGTAAACCTGTGATAAAATCCATTGAAATCTCCTCCCAACGTTGACTTGGAATGGATAAAGGTTGTAGAAGTCCCGGGGTCTTAATTGTCTCCACTTTATTCTGCTGGCAAACCAAACATTCAGCCACAAACTTTTGAATATCAGATTTAAGGCCATCCCAAAAAAATTCTTTCTTCACCCTGTGGTAAGTTTTTAAAAATCCCGAGTGTCCTCCTAAAGGAGAAGTGTGCAATTCCAAAAGAATCTTTTGTTTTAGTTGGGAATTCTTACAAAGATATAAAAGATCTTTGTACCATAAGGAATCATTTTTCCAACTAAATGTATCAGATGTACTAGGATCTTGCTGCAACTTTTGAATGAGTGTCCATACATCTTTTTCCTTCTTCCATTCATCTCTTGCTTCGGTTATCCAATCTGGTTGGATAATAGAAATCGCACAAAGCAATGCTTCCACCTCTTCATTCTTTCTTGAGAGTGCATCTGCAACAACATTAAGCTTTCCTTTTTTGTAGATTATTTCAAAGTCATAACCCAACATCTTTGTGACCCATTTTGCTGCTCTTCTGAAGATAGTCTTTGTTCCAAAAAGTGTTTAAGACTATCATGATCAGTTTTTACCTTGAAGTGTCTTCCCATTAGGTAAGTTCGCCATTTCTTTTGTGCATGCAGTATTGCTAACATTTCCTTCTCATAAATAGGTTTCTGTAAATACTTTCCTTTGATTGGACGACTTTCAAAAGCAATGGGTCTTCCTTCTTGCATTAAAACCGCACCAATTCCATTTCATTTTTTGTTGCTCTTCGCGAGAGTGAAATTTGTTGCACTTGCTCTTGTAATTTTGATAGATCATGTTGCAATTCTTCATCTTCATGAGTCATGGTAGAGCCTTCTGAAGGCTTAATGGGTGTTGAATTCTTTTAGGGGCCATTTTAGAATCCAATATTGATATCTATTCTACAATATTCCCTTGGAATCAATTCAACTTGATTCTTCAAACAAGACTTATGCAATTCGGAAAAAAAATACACACCTTTTACTAGCTTTTAGGAGATCGATATTGAAATTGAATTATCTCTGTAATTGAAAATCTTCAATATCTAAAATTCAGCCCTGTAGTAGCCCTCTGAAGCTTCTTTCAAATGCCACAGGTCTGATCTAATTTGGATTCCCCAAGACAAAGTTGTGTCCAATCTCCCACAATGACCTAATTCTGGACTGGTTCAGTAGAGCAAACTTGTAGGACTTGCCACGTGTCATTGTTTCGTCCTTTGTCTCTGAAATTGATAGCCAAGAAACTACAGTCCGTGTACTTGCGACCACTTTTAACGGCACTCAAATCCACTGCCCATAGAGAGAGTTATTGAACTTTTCCCACGATCACCTCTTTGAGATGAAATTCAGGAGCCTGAAAAAGCACTACCTTCCACAGATCATATCTCCAAAAATATTGCGAACCAAGCTCTGAAATTTTTTGACAAATTTCCTCAGGATTTCAGCTTCGCACCATACGAATTCCAGATTCTGAACCTTCGTAGAAAAAAAATTATAGCGAAAATGCCACGATGACCTGTTTAGGAGCTTGAAAAAATACCTAACTTCCACAGATGATATCTCCGAAAATATTGCGAACAAAGCTCTGAAATTTTTAGACAATCTGCCTTAGGATTTCAGCTTCGCACCCTAAAACTTTCAGCTTCTGAAACTTCGTAGAAAAAAAGTTATAGCGAAATGCCACGATGACCTGTTTGGAGCAGCGAAACCCTAGAATCCAAAGCTCTGATACCAAATGTTGTGTAACCAACTTCAAAAATAGAAGAAAAGAGATATCAACGCCTTATAAATAAGCCACTTCGAGGGGGAAACCTCCAATACATTACATAAATGAACAATTCTTGGATGATACAATTCACAAAACCTCCTTTCTATATATAGGAGTCCATGGGGCCATAATGTAATTCTAGTGGGCCACAATGTAATCCTAGCCGACCTAACAATAATAATTTAAGGGCACAATAATAACAGAATGGGGGTTACAAGGGTACAATAATAACAATAAGGGGGTTACACTAACAATAATAAGGGACTATACTAGTGATATAGGGACCTAACACTCTGAAGCTACTGTGTTGCTACTGGCTTCTGCACTGTGCCTTCCTGTACTGTTGCCAACTCTGCTTTGCGTTGCTCAGACTCTGGCGCTACTCACTACTGCACTGTCACTTCTACACTCCTTTGCACCAACTATCACTCGTCCATCCTGCTACTTCTGATTTGGGCTCCCACAGCAAGGTGATGATCCGAGAAGTGGACTCCTCAAGGATCCTGCCCAACTTGTAGAACTCTAGGTCTACAAATCCAAATCACCCCACCTCCCTCCTAGAGGTATATGGGCAATCATTGCAAATTCCTCCTCCTC
This sequence comes from Pinus albicaulis, assembly GCA_034641835.2. Taxonomy (NCBI): domain Eukaryota; kingdom Viridiplantae; phylum Streptophyta; class Pinopsida; order Pinales; family Pinaceae; genus Pinus; species Pinus albicaulis. Next base: position 10,799 of record JAXQQM020076822.1, on the reverse strand, counting down.
TATCTTCGCTGCTCCGGCCTGAGGATCATGCTTCTCATCCTTGTGCTTCTTCCTGAGAGGACACTGTGTGGCGTAATGTCCCATGTCGCCACACTGAAAGCATTTGATCTTTGACATATCCTTCTTCCTCTTGCGCTGCTCTGGCTGCCCCTTTGATGTAAGGGTTGCATTATCCTCCTCTTCCTTCTTGACCTTTGAATCACTGCTGCTACTGCCCTCAGGTTGACACTTGAGTAAGTCGCTCCTCATCTCTTCTTGTTGAAGAGCTGCCCACATCGACTCCAAGTCCGACAAATTCTCTCTGCCTAGGATGCTTTGGACAAAGACTTGATAGTCATCGGACACTGAGTTGGGGGCCAATCTGACCATCTCTGTGGCCTTAGGAGCTGGTCCCACAACTGCCAGCTGATATTGGTTTTCCAGAAGTCTAGAAAGGAATGGATCAATGCGCTCTCCCTTCTACATCCTAGTGGTCCGCATTTTCTCCTCCAGAAACATCTTTCGCTGCTCGTAAGATCCCTCATACAACGTAACCAACGCTTGCCACATCTCCTTGGCTGCCCCTTTGCTGGAAATGTGAGACACTATGTGATCCTTCACTTAGTTGAGGATCAGTATTTTGGCCTTTGCCATATTCTTCTTGAAGGCCCTTAATGGTGCTGCATCCATCGGTTCAGACTGAGCACTGTCGATAAAGTGCTTGAGTTCATGCTCATCTAGAAGGAAGGAAATCGTTGGCTTCCAGATTACATAGTTGGAGGCACCCTCCAACCGGTCCTGGTCACGCAATCCACTGGTGGCCATCTAACCCAACTATAGTCGATCTGCTGCCTCTCACCGTTTGCGCAACTGGCTTTACACACTCCTCGTTGGAGCAAGCCACGAAATTTGCTGCTACTGCAGGGGAAATCTGAGTTTCTTGGGCAAGAAACTCTGAGGTCAGAAATCCCCAAAATGTGTCTCAGCTACTCTTCCTGATGCTTCTGCACCAACAATCACTGTTGCGCAACAAACTACATCCCTCCAGCTGTTGATTTGCGTAGATCTGCTGCGTTGCTCCCTCTTCCTTGGACAAACAGCAATCCAGAACAATCCTACCTCTCTGTCGGCTCACTCAGAGAGAGATTTTCCTTGCCAGTCTAGCCCTCCTAGACTGGACTTCACAATCAACTAGGAGATTGATCTGTTGCTTACGCAACTCTTTGATCCCAGCTTCACCAAGGCTGAATCTGCTGGATCCGTTCTTTGTTCCTCTTGCACTCAACTTAAACAAGCTCTGACACCATGTGAAAATTTCGTAAATCTTTTAAATCCTATTTGCAACAACTGGAAGATATTCACCTAATTGTTAATTTTAACTTAACAATCTATTTGCGGTTTACTACGACAAACGCTGAATATAAACTGCGGAAACAAAACTAAACAAGAATAGATCACACATACATTTGACACAGTTATTTTTGGACCAATGTCCCTGGAAAAACCCAATGCAGAAAAACTGTTGTAGTAGCTGAGGGTTTACATATTATACCGTAAATATTTTTGAGTACAAGTCTATGATTGACACATCTGTCAAATCATGCAGAGAAATTGACATAAAAGATCTCGTGAGACAAACCTCACTCCTCCACGGGAACCTGGCACTTATTAGCACCCAAACTGGATTGCCCTGCGCTACTTCTGCACAGTCACTGTGTCACCCATGCAGTCTCTGCATCACAACTACGATTGCGCTCTGTCTTTGCACTGGTCTGTCTGCTGGTTGGAAATTGAGGCCTTCTGGCCTCCGGAAAATCTCTCTGGGATTTGGCATTGGCCCAATGTTGTCTCCTTTGCAAAATTACGACTTCCCTTCAGGCTCTGCGCAGTGACTGCCTAAGCACTGCGCTGCCTCTGCTGCTATGTACTCTCCGGCTCAGGAATCCTTCCAACTAGAATTACTGCTCCTCTCTGCAAAATATCTCTTGATCAAATTTTCTCTCCAAGCACTGCTCACTAAGAAATCGATCTCTTGATCTTTACTCCGCCAAATGTGTTTTCCAAATGACCCTTCAAGCCATTCTTATAGTCTTCTCGTTGAAACTTCAATGGCCCAGATTAGATCTCTAATCAATGGCTACGATTAAATTTTGACTTGATCTGTCTTTTCTAGAACATTCACATCCATATTCTATTAATTCACTTTAATTATTTTATTTTCCTAAGTTTAGACTTAGGGTCCCTTTAAAAATAATTAATTATTTTAATAGAATACAATCCGTGTGGAATTTCACCAAACGATTTCTGGGTTATCTGGAATACATGTGTCTAAGCCTCACTGCAAATTTTGAGACTTAGAGCACATCCGCTGCTACCCCAAAATCAACAAAGACTGTAATTTTTATTTTTGTTGTTCGTTTGATTAATTTTTTAGTGCCATTTTTCCCTATAAGGGAGCTCTTATAAGTTTTGAAGATAATTTTGAATGATGAACTGATGTAGAAGGGTAGAAATATTTGTGCATTGTGTGATTGCTTTTCTCATTTTCCGCCGCATGCAAAAGTTAATATTACCAGTAACTAGATCTGATCTATTTTCTTAGATAACTGGTTTTAAAATATTTTAACATGGTATCAGAGTAATTGCTTTGAGAGAAAAGCAGATCTATTGATTTTCAGGTTACTTCAACAAGCTTGAGAAACAAATCTTAGGACAACCATGTTAGTAACCAGTGTGAAAGTTGAAGATCGACTTGATGGGGTTTCGAATTTGTTGCCATGGAAGGCAAGAATCTCAATGATCTTGAAGGAGCAAGACTTGTGGGAAGTCGTTTCCAATCCTCCTCCAACTCCGACGAAGACCTTAGGGAGCACAAAGACACCAGTGGTAGTAGACCCTGTAGTGCAGGAAACATTGGATAAGAAGAACATAAAGGCACAAAGGGTAATCCTTGAAACTATTAAGGATCATTTGATTCCACATGTTGCAAAAAAGAGATCTAAAGAGATGTTTAATGCCCTGGTATCACTTTTTCAAAGTGATAACATGAGTCGGAAAATGATTTCTTAAAAATAATCTGTGAGAGTGCAGAATGAACCTCTTCGACAATGTGACCAACTACCTTATGAGGATCGCACAAATTCATGACCATCTTGCAACTATTGGAGAAGTTGTATTGGATGTAGAGCTAGTGAATGCTGATTTGAATGGGTTCACCAAGGCTTGGGAACCATTCATCATGGGCATCTGTGCCCTAGAGCATCTTCCCAATTGGGAGAGACTTTGGGATGATTGTATCCAAGAGGAGAATCGTCAAGTGTCCAGGACTAGTAAGCAGGGAGGAGGAGCAATAAAAGAAAACTTAGCCCGGGTCAGTAAGACGAAGAAGACGAAAGGGAAAGTTTTCTTCAAAAAGGGTGACAATCAGGCAAAGGGGCAATAGTTCGGGCATAAGAGAGATACGAGCAAAGATCAAATGCTATATTTGCCATAAGAATGGCCATTTTGTTTCTCAATGTCCACAAAAGGAGAAGGGCAAGGGGAAGTCATCGCTAGTTGCAGTGACAACAAAGACACAGTTGAGCGAGCTTGCTTCCATATTCGAGAGTGAATTTTTCACTTGTGTCTTGTCTTTCTACTAACACCATTGCTAAAAGTGCTTGGCACTTGGTGAGTGGCACCTCCCGCCACATAACAGAGGCTAGAGAGATATTAAGTAGTTTTGTAGCTGATGATTCAGGGATCCATATTGAGCTTGGCGATGATGCCAAGTATGTAGTGAGGGGATAGGGGACAATTCAATTGCAGCTTGAGTTATGAGGGTCCTTTGATGCGTAGGAGATACTCTATGTACCTTGCGGCTGGCCTAAAGAAGAACATTTTGTCTATATCACTGATGGAGGACAAAGGTTATGAGGTTAACTTCAGGAGGATTCAAGCGTTCATTTTCCTAGAGGTAGCCAATCCAGAGACTGCAATGATGATTGGAGTCCAAGAGGGGAACCTATATAGACTTTAGGGTTAGCCTGCTCAGGCACTAGTGAACACTAGTGAGAGCATGTGCGAGCTTTGGCACAAGAGAATGGGGCATCGCTATCACAAAGCTCTACCATTACTAAGACAAATGGTCATTGGGCTTCCAAATTTCAGTTTGGACCAGCAGGGGCTATGCAAAGGGTGTGCACTTGGCAAGAATGTCAAGGCATCTTTCCCTTGCAGTGAGATTCGATCCAAAGGCATTTTGGATATGATCCATTCTGATTTAGCAGTGCCTATGTTAGTATCTTCAGTAAAGGGTGCATCTTACTATGTGGCCTTCATTAATGACTCCTCTAGGAAGAGCTAGATCTACTTCATAAAGACCAAGGGTGAGGTCTTCAGTCATTTTAGAGCTTTCAAAGCTTAGGTGGAGAACATGACAAGAAGGAAGATCAAGGTGTCGAGGACAGACAATGAGGGTGAATACACCTCTATTGAGTTCACAGATTTCTGCGAGGATGTATGGATCAAGAGGGAGATGATAGTGGCCTACAGCCCACAATAGAGTGGGGTTGCATAAAGGAAGAACTGGTCTATTATCAATGCGATGAAGGCCATGATCCATGATTAAAGTTTGTCGATATTTTCGTGGGTCAAGGCATGCAACACAACTGTGTATTTGCAAAATAGGAGCCCACATCAGATTGTGGAGGATAATACACCAGAGGAAGCATTCACAGGCAAGAAACCTGAGATAGGACATCTCAAGATATTTGGTTGTCCAGTCTACATCCACATACTTGTGAAAAAGAGGACAAAGCTACAACCCTCAGGTGAGAGGGGCATCTTGGTGGGATACAACGAGGATTCGAAGGCTTATAGAGTCTTCTTGATAGATCAACGGAAGACAATGTTGAGTTGAGATGTCAAGTTCGAGGAGAACTTGGCATCTAGGAAATCTTAGAACCTACCAACAATTGCAGAGGGGCCTCAGGAGGAGGAACTAAAGGAGAAGCTGAGAGTAGAGACTTCCAGTAGTAGAGATAGTGAGCCTTCAGTGCAGGAGGAACAATGAGCTCCTTCGACATCAATTAGGAGGCCCAGGTGGGCGGATCAGATCTTGTGAGATCCTCAGGAGCATGTTGAGCCTCCCAGGACCACTTCCGGGGAGAGGAGAGAGGAGACCTTCACAAAAGTTTCCAACGTACATGGCTTTGATGATCAACAACATAGGCTCAAAGCCTTCCAATTTCGAGGAAGCAACCAACTAGCAGGTGTGGAGAGATGCCATGGTGGAGGAGCACAACTCCATCATGAATAATGATGCCTGAGATATTGTGTCGAGACCAAAGGGGAAGTCATTTGTGACTTCCTAGTGGATTTACAAGGTAAAGCATGCAATAGATGGCAGTGCGGAGAAATAAAATGCCAAATTTGTGGCTCGCAGGTTCTCTCAGAAAGAGGGAGTAGACTACGAGGAGACTTTTGCTCCCGTATCCAGATACTCAACTATTCGAGTAGTTCTTTCGATAGCTTCTGAGATGGGATGGAGCATCCACTAGATGGACGTGAAGATAGCCTTCCTCAACGACATCATTGAGGAAGAAGTCTATATCGAGCAGCCACAGGGGTTTGAGGTCCATGACAGAGAGATGCATGTATGCAAGCTTAAGAAAGGCATGTACGGACTCAATCAAGTGCCCAGGGCCTAGTATGCCATGATTGACAACTCTCTGGCTTCACCAAGAGTAAGGCAGATCCCAACCTATACTTTTTGTTGGTTGAATCTGAGCCCCTCATTTTGGTGTTGTATGTGGACGATTTATCTGATAGGTGCAGAGAGACTAATTGCAGGTTGCAAGTCAGATCTAGCATCAAAATTTGGGATGGAGCATATCGTGCCGATTCATTACTTTTTGGGAATTTGAGGTTTGGTAGCATCCGAGGGAGATCTTCCTCGAACAAGGGAAGTACAACCTAGAGATCTTGAAGGGATATAGGGTGGAGGACAACAAACCGGTGGCCACTCCGATGGAGACCAACTTGCAGAAGATTGGTTCTTTAGTTTCAAAGTTGGAAGACTCTAGACAGTATCGGTAGTTGATTGGCTCGTTGATGTATCTGTTCAACACTTGTCCAAACATCAGCTTTGGTGTTAACACCTTAAGCCAGTTCACGCTAAAACCAAGGGAGGTTCACTGGGTTGCAACAAAGTACGTTCAAATATTTGCAGAGCACAATAGGATATGGATTGCAATAACTTGGTGGAGATGGTGTGAGGTTGCAGGGATACTCAGATTTAGATTGGGAGGCCAATGATACAGATCGGAAGAGCACCTCCGGGTGCTACTTTAGTTTGGGGTCAATAGTCATTTCCTAGTTCAGTAGGAAGCACACCTTAGTAACATTGAGTTCAATTGAGGCATAATACATGGAAACTAGTTTAACTAGTTGTGAAACCATTTGATTTCGCAAACTACTCACATGATAGTTTGGTCAGAAGCTTGAGCGGACAATGATTCACCGCGATAACCAGAGTTGTATCAAATTCATAGAGAATCCAGTGTTTCATGGTAGTTCAAAGCACATTGAGATCAAATACCACTTCATCAAAGATAAGGTGCAAGCTCCAATATATTTCTACAAAGGAGCAGTTGGTAGAAATTTTCACCAAGCCCTTGGTGAAGGGAAAGTTTGTTTGGTTTCAAGATAAGCTTGGAGTGGTGGAGAATACCTTCCTTGCTAAGAGGGGGTGTTAGTGTTTGTAGCTCATACATGTATTTCCATGAGGGTGTCTACTTATGGAAATCTTCATTAAAAGTATCCTATGCTTTTTCAAAAGTTCACTTTATTAATGCATTAATAAAGTGAACAATTTTTTATTAAAGTGAATTTTAATTAATAAAGTGACTAAAGTGGGTCATTTAATAATTTAATCGAAACAGAGCCACTGATCTCACGGTTAGTCTCAACCGTTGAAGATTAGGTTTTTGGCTCATGTCAGAGTTATAAAAGGAAGAGAGGGAAAAGGACAAAGACAAACAAAACATTCATTTCACAAGTCACGTGAATGAAGGTGAAAATCAAAGATTTGATTTTCAGCCATTGATAAGGATTTCAGCAGTAGTTCAAACTTCAACAAGAAGGCAACCAGTCTTTAGTAAGGACATGCAACCAGTCAACAAGAAGGAAAAGAGTAGCCATACAACCCAGTAGAGCAGGGTGTACCGCCATCCATACAGATTCTATAGTGCCATATAGATTTGAGGGTAGGTTGCCTCGATTTTCATGCAGATTGTAATTTTTAGGTTTGTTGTTCCTTTGATTAATTTCTCAAAGCCATTTTTCATTGTAAGGGAGCTCTTGTAAGTTCTGAAGATAATTTTGAATGATGAACTGATCTAGAAGGGCATAAATATTTGTGCACTGTGAGATTGCTTTTCTCCTTTTTCGTTGTATGCAAAAGTTAATATTACCAACAAGTAACTAGATATGGTTTGTTTGCTTAGATAGCTGGTTTTAGGGTATTTTAACAGACAAGTTAGAAGGTGCTTCCAATTCTACACCTTGGAAGTATAGATTGCAGATATTGTTGTAAGAGGTTGAACTTTGAGCTTTTGGTGTTTGTTGTGAATAAGTTACTGATCCCCCAATCATGTTTAGTTGGCCATTTACAAGAAAGAGGCCAAGATAAAGTGAATAATTCTTGATATTGTGAAGGACTATTTGATCCCTCACATTGTAGAGAAGAAGATGACTAGTTATTTGATATATAATCTCTCCACCATCTACATGAGTGACATAGATACTGTGGCTAGTTACTTGATGAAGTTCATAGAGTTGAGAGGCTAGTTGGTTGCCATAGTAGTGAAGGTCAAAGATGAGTTGGTGCCATTTCAATTCAATGAATTTTTTGGATCATGGAAACTCTTTGTCCAAGGTATTTGTGCTAGTGAGAAGTTGCCCATTATTTGGGAGCTTTGGGATGACTTTGTGCAGCAAGAAACAATGCTAGAGACTAGTTTATGGAAGGAGATTCAAGTAGAAAAACTCGTCCTCATTGGGAGGATAAGGGATGTAGGCAATAAAGGAGTACTCAAGAAGGGTAAGAAAGATAAGTCAAGCTCTTTGAACTTAGTTAAGAAGGATTATGGTCATGTGAAATGTTTTAGTGGTTGTCACAAAGGACATTGTGTCAGCCACTGTCTAGAGAAGAAGAAAGAGAAGCCAAGTAGTGATAGAAAGAGATTGCATGGAGTGCATAAATGAGTTAGAGTAGGCGGAGACCATCTTCTTCATGGTCTCCATCCTTTCAATCAAAACTATGTCTAGGTTGGATGGTATGTGGACAATGGTTCTTCAAAATATATGATTTCTGACACAAATATTTTTAATAGGTTTTAATTGCAAAAGAGAGGAATGTGCATAGAGTTGGGCGATGATGCTGGTTATCTTGTGAAGGGACCAATCTCCATCTCTTTTTGGATGCTTTTAGGTGATGTTTTTTAGTTAAATGATGTTTTGTTTGTTCTTGGTTTGATGAAGAATCATTATTTAGTTTCTTGCATGTTAGATCTACATTGTGTACTCGAGTTTGATGCTCAAATATAATCATTAGGGATCTAAGCCATGTTGTGGCCAAAAGGGTTAAAGATGGTTGTCTTGACAAATTGCAAGCATACCTAATGAAGCGTGGTGCTTTAATGCATAGTAGTGATAAGTTGTCTGTGTGAGCTTTGACATAGGTGTTGTCACTGCTCAAACTAGCAGGGGTCCTAAAAGGGCATCCTTGGAGGGCTACTACCAGATCAAGGGCAACAATGGAGCAATAGCCCATTGTCACCTCGGCTATGGCTCCCAACTCTTTACGAACTTTCACCAATGGGAGGAGACGCGATATAATAAGGACCACAAAATGAATAGGTCAATGATAGGGTGAGAGGTGATCCTGGGGGCCATTCACAAGAGGGGCTCAAATGTATAGCTTGCTTGCTTTGGAAGGCAAGGCTGAAGGCTCTCGAGGAAGGGCTCAAGGAGAATTTCAAGGTTTGGGTTTAGGGTATGTATCTTATAATGGGGGTCCTCAAACCCTAAAATTCTTGTGAAGGCTTGGATTCCAAGCGGTCTTTGTGAAATTGGCCTTGATAAGTTGTGGGCCCACACGAGAACAAGTGGACCCGAGGTTAGGTCAAGGGAATGGGGTTGAGCAACCAATGATATGCTTGAACTAATCAGGGAGGAGAAGGGGATCAAGGAAATAATTTTCAATGAAGGTAATGTAATGATCCCAGTGAGGTTTCTAGCCTAAGGAAACCAAGGGCAAGAATCAATCTTTGAGGTAGGGCTTGCGACATCTCAAGATCCCACTATCGGAATCTCATGAAATTTGGAGGGCTTCTTGGGGACACACCAACGCAGTTGTGGACCAAAAATTGAAGTGTTTGGATGGCTAGATTGTGAGATAATTGATGCCCTAGGTGACCTATATAGGCTAGTCCTAGAAAAGAGGGGAAGGTGAAAGAAATAAGCTTTGAGGTGATCACCCATGGAGGACCAGTGCCTAATCCTTCGGGGAGATTTGGAGTCGAGTAATTATGACTATGGATATTGAATTTTCTATGTTAAGGAGGCCTCAAAGATAACTTTGCACAGCATTAGGGAAACAACAAAAGCAAATTCAAGGACTTTATACTTCGTTTTGCAAAATATATGGCTTATCAAGATGAATCTCAAAGATGAAGATTCTCTAGGAACATTCACTCATAATGCATGGCCCATACATGAAGCATCATTATCTAGAAACAAAATTTCCACAACTTCGCATAAATGGATGCAATAAATTAGCCCTAGTATAGCGAAATCCTAGCAACAATGTATGTGAGAAAAATAGAAAGAAAGAATAGCATTAAATTGCACGTACATGTATTAAGAATATATCCAACCATCAAAACTTTGCCAATCAAGAAGCTCCAAGACAAGAGAAAATGATCCAAACATCAAAATTCATTCCATGCTCCAAAAATTCGTCCTCCAAGAAGGATAGCAAAGTTCTCTAAAGAGATACAAGTCCAATCTAAGTGATGATGCTAAAATGAAATCACATCACTTGTATTTATACACTTCTAATCAGTTTGATTTAGCTAATTAGGCGTAATTAGCCCCTAAAATAAAATAATGTACAAAACTAACTTTTGGTGACAAACCACCAAACTAGCTCATAAACAAAAGAATAAGCCTCTCAAGAGGTCGAATGATCAATTGTACATGTCGTTGGGCCTTAGAGGAGGCCTGATGAAGTCCATAGGTGCCATGATGTGGAATAGGACTCCCAAAAGCAGTGGACAAGGGGTTGGCTCCTTGTTCTCCAAATAATAAATCTGTGGTGCTCCCAAAGGGTTTGGGGGCACACAAGTGATCTCATGGGTCTCCATACAAATCGAAGACGCCTGTAGACCATCTGCAAGGGCTCGTATGATGGTGTAAGTGATGCCACATCATCATACAGGTCCTGGGTCATTTGCCAAGTGCATAATGTAACTGTGGGGTCGACTGGGCATGGTGAGCCAGGTGCATCTTCCTCGTCCAATAGGTGAACCACGAGCAATATTTGAATGACTCTAGGGATCCATGGGATGCTGTCTCTTGTTGTGGAGGCCCATGGCCCTCTACACAGTCCCTACGTGTGCTAATGTAGCCCTCTGGAGGGTTAGGACCCCGTATAGGGAGACCAAACCCAAAATGAAAACCATCTGCAATCCTGCATAAAGATCCAATGCGTCCCCTCACCTTCTAACATAACAAGTCATTAAAGAAACCAAGTTAAAGAGTTTACAAACCATGGA